>VMDO01018473.1:0-42052 GCA_007922755.1 Pedetes capensis
AAAGTAACTGAGAAAAATGAAATAATAAAATAAAGCAAAGCAATGGCATCAAGTTCTTCCTGGCTCCTGTTTTCCCAGAGCTCCGAGCCCAGAGCCTCCTTTCCTGTGTTTAAAGGAAGATTAGCCTAGATATGAGAGGTGTTAAAGACTAGCATTCCCCGATGTGTTTTTGACATAATCAAAAGATGGAAAGCAATTTGAAAGGACTAATTGTCTGTGTGAGTCAAAGTTACATAATGCCACCTCAGAGAACCACCTACTCCCACGTCCCCACCAGCTCCTCGTCTCGGAAATGCTGCGTTGAAGGAATGCACAGAGACCATGTCCCACTTGCTAGCAAGTCCTGGGAAGGATGAGGTGACCCAGCCTATGTATAGAAAAGCACCAGAGCCTTTGGATCTCAACAGGCTCAACGAATAACACCAAGCAGGAACACTAAACCCTGTTTGACTTTTTTTTTTTTTTTTTCTTCCGTACAGGGGGTTGAACCCAGGGCCTCCTGCCTGCCTGCTTTGCAAGCACTGGACCACTGAGCTGCGCCCCCAGCCCATTTTTTTTACTTTTTGAGACAGGGTCTCACTAAGTTATGCAGACTTGTTTGGCTTTTTAAAAACTGCTTTTCAAACCTTCTCGCAGAAGGGCAGGTTCCCCCTTGTGGACCAAACTAGGGCTGGCTTCAACCAGCCCCACATCAGCATCTCCAGGTGACCCAGATCATGCCACCACGCCACCTCGCAAAGTGGCCTCTGCAGGCCCTCTCCCCGAAGGGTCAGGTGACATGTAAACAGCAGTTTCATGGTCCTCTGCAGGCCTCCAGCAACATTTGTGGTTTTCCTCTGGGTTAGAACAACCACTGGGCTGGTCTCCAGGGACTAAAGACTTGCTGGTCCCTAATGGAGATGGACAGAGTCGTAATTACTAATCCCGCGCTTAGTGTGCTTTCTGGCAAGACTAAGCCAGGTCTCACTCATGCCCAGGACTATCCATTGCTGGCACCATGACCCTCCATGACCCACTCCAGCCCTGAGCCTGGTGTGCCAGCCAGGTCCTATTAACAAGAAACCAATCACGCCCAGCTGACAATAAGCACCTCCGCTAAAGCTTATAACTGGAGGCCCCAGGAGTGGATGACTCCCCGACTCTCCTTCTTCTAGACATATGCTGTAAATGTTAGCTTGTCCTTAGTCTCCCATCTTTTCCATTTACCCTCTCTCCCTAGTCATCTCATCCAGCCTTGTGATTTAATTAATATCTATGGGCTGGAGTTTAGCTCCATTGGTACAATGCTGCTTTGCCACTCTGAGGCCCTGGTTTCAATTCCCAGCACTGCAAAAATGGGAGAAAGACCTAGCAGCCCACTCCTGAAAAAATCAGCCATCGAAAACCCTATGAACAGCTACACAGTGTTCCTATGAGTTGGACCCAACTCAATGGCACCTAACTACTACTACAATATGCTGATGAATCCCAAACTTATAGCTCATACCAGAACATCTCACCCCAAATCCAGACTTAAACAGTCATCAGCTGACTCATTCTCTATGGCCAGAATTTTAACAGGCATCTCAAACTTGACATGCATCAAACTGAACTGATCTCTCAAAAAAAAGTCGTTTTCTTTCAGTTTTCCCATCTCGATAAATTGTCACTCCTCAGTTCCATTTGCTCAGGCAAAAGCCCTAGAGTCATCCCTGGCTTGGCTTTATCTCTTGTACTACATAATCTGGCCCTGCAGCAAAGCCCATCAGGTTCCACCTCCAAAGTACATCCCGAGTCTGACCACCTCACCACCCTGCCCCACTGAGGCAGCCTCTGCACTGTCCTTGTGGCATTCAGGCTGTTTCAAAGCAGCAGCTGGAAGGGCCCTCTGAGTTAGACCTTATCATTTCTCTGGCTTCCGTTGCACTTGGAAGAGAAGACAAGGTCATTACTGTGGCCTGCAAGACCTCATATAATCTATGCCCTGCTGCTTCTATGACTTCTTTTCCCACTGGGTCTCTTCCTTTCTCACTTGGTTCTAGATACAGAACTTCCTTACCGTTCATAAAACAGCCAGGCATGCTCTCACCTCAGGACATTTTCACCTGCTGTTCCCTCTCCCTAGAATGATTTTCCTCTACGTAGTCATATACTGGCTCTCTCACTTTCTTCAGGCCTTTACTCAAAAGATGACACATCAGTAAGGCTTTTTCTTACCACCTGTTTTGAGTTGAATTATGTCACCACCACCCCCCAAAAAAATTCCAGTGTTGTAATCCTAATGCCCAGTAGCTCAGAATGCCACTGTATTTAGAGATAGGTTATTTGAAGAGGTAATTAAGATTAAAAAGAGTATTACAGTGGGCCTTACGCTAATATGGCTAGAGTCCTAAGAGGGGTCAATTAGAACACAGACAAGCACAGAGGGAGAATCACTGAAGACAGAGGAACACGACCATCCACAAGCCAAAGACAGAGGTCTCAGATGAAACCAACCCTGCTAACACCTAGACCTCAGACTTGTAGGCTTCAGACATGTAAGAAAATTAATTTCTGTTGTTTCACCCATCCAGCCTGAGGCATTTTGTCATGGCAGCCTAAGCAAACTAACAGCACCCCATGTAGAGTTTCAAATGCCTCCCATAAGATTTCATATTCTTCCTCCCTGATTTATATTTACATACTATAGGCTTTTATTATTTGGTTTGCTGTGTGGTTTCACCATTAGAATATGTTAACTCTAGGGGAGTGGAGACTTTTTGCCTACTTTCTGCACTAGTATATCCCAGAAACTAGAACAGAGCCTAGCCCACAGCAGGCACCCTGCAACTGTTATTTGAGGAATGACTTGTTTATACTCTTCCATTCTGTAACCCTGAACTTGTGTTTGCTGTGCACACAGATGTGTGTCTAGGGAATGCTGGCCGTGGCCACGCATTATACAAGGTTTGATGAACTCCACTTTCTAGAAGATGGGCACTGTCAATTGAACATTAAAGTAGCAGATGGCCATAGTTTGGTGGAGAAGTCAGACAATTGCTGACATAGAAATAAACAGCTTGTTCTGTAGATTCTGATGAGAATAGGTTAACATGGAGTGAGAGCTTGGGATCATCTCATTTAATCCTCCTGATCTCTGAGGTCAATACTATTATTGCCATTGTCTTTTGCACAGAAGGAGCTGGGCTTAGTGTGGGAAGGTAAGTACTTTATCCAAGGTCACATATCTAAGAAGTAGCCAAGTGGAGTATTAAGCTGGAGTCTATTTGATGTCAAAGCCTGAGCTCTTAATCACTACTGCACAAACATGGGAGTATCCCCTTTGGAGGTTTAGATTATTTTGGGATAGTCAGAGCCCTTCTTGGGCTACCCATGAGTACTCAGCTTGGAGGGACCCTTTCATCCTTCCCAACCTAATGAGCAGATGATCTGCTCTGGCAACGTTGGCCTCCCATTCCTTCTCACCAGAACCCACTCTCAGCTCCTCGCAGGGCTGAGTAGTTTTCAGATGGGCAGCCCCTGTCCATCAGCAGCCAGCACTGGTGAGCTCTGGCCTGGAGGTCTAGAGCTCCCATGTACTCAGAGCCAATACCTAGCCCTGGGGAGTCCGAGGGCCAGGAGCAGATGCAGTCACAGGATCTCACAGTGGCTCTGGGGAGGCGGGCCCTGCAGTCACTTTGACATAGCCATTGGTGATTTATGTGGCTAAGCCCAAGTGTCATTGTAAGGGATGCCGGTCACCAAGGCACAAACAGCTTTGCAGAGTTGGTGAGTCCTGTTGATTGACACCTCTGTGTGCTGGTTATCAATGAGAATGAGTCGTGGCCGGGAACAGGAAGCAGTGCAAGGGCACCAAATGAGAATCCTCTCTCAGACGCCTCTGCAGGGTCAGAGGGGGCCAAGCTCAGCGAGCGCCTATGACAGAGCAGGTGCCTTTCAGTGCACATCATCTGCCTAACTCTGGAAGGTGGGTACTGACCATCTCCCCAAAAATGAGAATAGGTGGGTTAGGGGGAGACCCCGGGCAATCTGATTTCCTAAGCATAGATGTGAACGAATAGGACTAATGGGAAAAGAAGAGGCTCAACTTCCCTGACCCAGGAAGTGCTGTGTGAGACTTTTGTGACCAGCAAGGTCTCAGCAAAGCTCCCAAGTCAGACCAAGCCCTGGGCAGGGGTTGATGGGTCTGTTCCTAAGTGCTGTGGCTGCTCCCAGAACATAGATTGGCTGTAAGAATTAGGAGATGGACATGTGGGGGACATCAGAAACAGTCACCAATGTTGGACGTTCCCAACATTGTAAATCTGCCCTTTATACCTTTACACCTCTGTCATCCATATATCTGCCACATTTGCATCTCAGTTATGCTACAAACCAGGCTCCATCTCTAAAAGGGACATAACATAAGAATCCCCAGATGGGGGAATCTTCCGGTGATGGTCTGGCTTATCCTCTTACTCCAGGGGGCACCAGCATGGTAAAGAAAATCTCCTTAGAGCCGAGCACAGTAGCGCATGCCTATAATCCCAGCGACCCAGGAGGCAGAGCCAGGAGGATCGCAAGTTTGAGATGAGAGTCAGTCTGCATAGCTTAGTGAGACCCTGGCTCAAAAATTAAAATTAAAAAAAAAAAACATGGGCTGAGGGTGCAGCTCAGTGGTCCAGCACTTGCAAAGCATGCAAGCGTGAGGTCCTGGGTTCAACCCCCAGTACCGCAAAAAAAAAAAAAAAAAAAAAAGAAGAAGAAGAAGAAGATCCCATTCTTCCCAGCTCTCTCATAAGGACTGGGAAGGTGGCTTTCCAGCTCTTCCATAAACGTTTCTTGGAACCCAGTCATTCCACAGGAAATTCTTCTTTCCTCAAGTCTGATTTCAATTCCTCCAGAAAAACTCCTAGTTAATTTTATTCTCCAGGAAGATCTTATCACAAAAGATTTAAATAAATTCAAACCACATTGCAAAATCAGAGTAGGAAGGCTCATAAAATATTTTCTCATAATCCTGCCAGCCTACCTTAATTTTCATTTCTCCAGATCTCCTTCCAAATTGTACCCATATGTACACATATTTACAATAGTTATTATCCTAACATGGGCACCCTTTTAGCATTATCTCCTCCTTAAAATACTTCACACACTAATTTTCATCACTATCTTCCAGGAAGATCTTCATTAACATGTCGTCCTTCCTGTCTCGACTGTCCCTGGAGGCCTCACTCATACTTCAGAGGACATAGAGTGAGTACCTTTGTTTGCAGGGATGAGTGTGATGGTTGAGTTTATGTGTGAACTTGACTGGCTCATAGGGTGTACAGATTAAACATTATTATTAAGGTGTCACTAGATATATTGGCATTGAGTCTATGGATGAAGAAAGGCAGATGGGCCTCCCCAGTAGGCATGGGTATCATTCAAATTAGGGCCTCAATAGAATTTGTATCACCTCTTGCCCCAATCTCTTTTTTCTCTGCCTCTATGCTTGAGCTGGGACATCTCATTTCATCTTCTCTTACCCTTAGACTAGAATTTATACCCCCATCCCCGCTGGTTCTGAGGCCTTCAGACTCAGACTAAATTGTATGTCTGTCTTTCCTAAGTTTCCCACTTGCAGTTAGCAAATCATGAGACTTCTCAGTGTTGATATTCCCATGATCCATTCTTTCATAATAAATTTCTCCCCCCCCCGTGTGTGTGTGTGTGTGTGTGTGTGTGTGTGTGTGTGTATGTATGAATGGATAGATTTTTGTACACGTGGATGGATAGATAGATGATAGATAAATCATACTGGTTCTACACCCCTAGAGAACCCTGATAAATATGAGGGCATGTGGGTCTATCCACTGAGAAAATGGAATCCACAGAGCCAGTTCACCTTGTCTTACTATATCTCCCTTGAGCTCAGTAACATTCATCTCTAAGATGGATGCTTGAGGTCTTGTAAAGGTTCTTTACCTTTGGACCTTGTGTTAACCTAGCGAGGCCCATCTTACCTGCTGCACAGTATGTCAATCACTAAAGTGGTAAGTTTTGCAAAAACAAAAGTTTATTCACAAGGCAGCCAAACATGAGAGGGTGGAAGCTGTGAATCTCAAATCATCTCAAATCTACCTTCCTGAAAATAGGGTATAGAGTTCTTCATGGGACAGAGAAGCAAGTGGCCTGAGGCATGGGGAAAGGTGGTTGGAGGCAGGAAAGAGTGAAGTCATAAATGGCCTGTGCATGCATAACCAAGTTTCATGCCTCTTCAGAGGATATGGGTTCAGAAAATGGTGGCATTGGTGTGATCTGAGGGGAGAGCTGTCAGCCCTCTGATGACAAAAGTCACCTATGGACATCTGTGGAGGCCCAAGTGAAGGGCCAGTGGTTTCAGCTGGTTTGAGACAGACAGAAGTGGCCTGTAAGTTCCTGAAAAACAACCTAAGCAACCATCACCATCGTGATCTGTACCACAGAGGTGTTATCTATAGCAAAGCTAATGGGAGTGCACTGCTTCGAGAGGTGACCTCTGAAATTGGTGATGAAAGCAAAGTGAGGCTCAAGGGTTTATTCAGGGTTTCCCTCGGTTTCACTTGGTCCCTGTCCCTTGCCTCCTAATCCACCTGGATGTGGACCCATACTGCTTAGTTGCAGTATGCCTTGATCTCAAACCTTTGTGGCTGTTCAGTGTTGTCATGGAGACACAGAGCTAGGCATTATGCCTGATTTCCTTCCCATTCTTCACCAAATGTTCATGTCAGGACCTGTGATCTGCACGCTAAGCTCTGCATTGACATTACAGGTCAGCCAAGTTCTCGGTCTATTGATGCTTTGACTTCACTTAGGATTGACCCCATCTGACACTGGGGTCTCCCTTACTATTGTTCTTGTTAGGGCTTGTTAGGTGCTGTCGAGTCAGGTCTGACTTATAGCAACCCTATGTACAACAGAACAAAGCACTATCTGACTGTGGGCCATGCCCAGCACTATTGTCAGTACTTCTCGGCTATTCATAGGGGTTCGATGGCTGACTGTTTCAGGAGTGGGCTGCTGGGTCCTTCTCCCTAGCCTGTAGCACCCAGATGGTCTCCCATCCAAGGACAAACCATCTGACCCTGCTAGCTTTTGAGATCAGATGGAATCGGATGCTGGTGTGGTTTGGCTTTAGACAGTGTCCCCCTTAGGAGATCTAGTGACCCACAATCTGCGTCTTAGCACAAGCCCCCCAAGATGCATATATATACCTTACAACTTGAGAAGCTGGTATACAGTGGGCATTCAGTGAATGCTGAATTGAATAGACATATATTCAGAGTACCCATTTGACTTGAAGTTCTAAAACTTTCCATGTCCAGGGGATGAGTTTATTCCCAGTAAAATTCACTTCCTGCTGTAAAATTGACCCTGTGACCTTCCATTATGTTTTCAGTTACAGTCAAACAACAAGAGATATGAGTCCCTCTGAGCATATCCTGGGAACTATTTTATTTTGCCTCTGTTGGGGCACAAAAAGGGATTTTATTTTTACAAAGTTAGGAAGACTGGAGTCCTGGCCCCTAGAAATAGAAATAAGATATGGGTACATATCTGTAGAAAAGAGATTCCAGCCCCAAATTAAAAGCTGACTTCCATACATAACATAACAAAGATTACACCAAACAGAACAAGAAGTCCCAGCCGACTCCCCAAGCTTCCTATAGCTGGCACATGGGAAAAGAGTCTATTTCTCTACTTGCAACAACTCTTATATTGGCAATCCAATTTCTGAGTGTCATTGTGTGCCCTTCTACAAGCATAAAGAAATGATGACTTTCTGGCAGAAGGCCCCAGGAGAGTTGTCAGACAATCTGATAAGTGGGAATCACCCTTATTCTCAGTGTCTGACGGCACATCTCAGTGCCAACCTCTTTCGATTTTCTGATGTCCACACTGGCTTTAGCTAATAGCTGGGCACAGCACCAAGGTCACGTGTGAGCAGCCCCATCCCCTGCTGTGTTAGTGCCGCTCCTCTGGGACCCACACACAAGGAGGCTTGTTCACCAGAGCCAGCTCATACCAGCTGGTAACAACTGCCAGCTACATTTTCAGGGATTCTGAGAGCAGATTGTCATCGCCTTGAGGGTTTCAAATCAGCAGCAGTGAGATTACTTACACCACAGAAACCAGCAAATACTACAAATCAGCATGACTTGTTAAGCATGTACAGAATGCTATTTATTACATGTCTGCTGCCATAGCACTGCGGCATCCGATCCCGTAAATCTCAGAAGCTAAGCAGGGTCGGGCCTGGTCAGTACTTGGATGGGAGACCACCGGGGAACACCAGGTGCTGTAGGCTTGGGAGAAGGACCTGGCAACCCACTCCTAAAAAACAATCAGCCACGGAAAACCCTACGAATAGCAGAGAAGCATTGACGATAGTGTTTCTCCTGTTGTATGTGGGGCCGCTATGAGTCACACACCGACTCTATGGCACCTAACAACAACAGCAACAATTTATTACAGAATCCTTGGGATTTTGTAGAGATGGTTACAGATTGACTCAATTTGCTTTAGATTCTCTCTTGAAAAGAACAGGAAAGACAGAAATAGTCTTTTAAAATGTTGGGAGTGGATGCTAGAAGTCACTTAGTGAAAATACTGCGACAAACAGAGGCAACAAGAATGTCCCAGTGCTGGTCCAAAGAGGAGGAGGAGATCCAGATCACTCCCTCCAGGCCACCACTCTGTAGTTGCACACACACTCTGCAAATTGTCAACAACAGCCACAGAGAGTAAGTGCGATTCCCCTGGGAGTAGGGTTGCCCTCTTAAAATCAAAACATTTGGTTTTTATCATGACTCTCCTCAACCTGAGACACAGGTGGGTCAACAATTTCCCAAACACCTTGTGGAAAAGCAAGAACCACTTCCTGTTTGCCTCAAGATTTCCAGGGAAAGAGGGAGAGGTGTTCTGAGCAGGAAGCCCCTCAGCAAGGTAGAGCGTCCCCTCCAGCTGACCAGGCAGGTTAGGTTTCTGGAGTCATAAGGGATCAGTGTCAGAGAGGTTCAAAGTTCAAGTGCACTGGAGTCCCTGAGTAACGCAGATGATGAGGGAAAGTCCCTACCTCTTCTTCTACTACTAGGTGACATGCCACAGCTGATCTCAGGCTGTAGTGTTAATCCTCTGTGCCCAAGGGTCACTTGGTAACCAGGGACTGAAAAGACTCAGAGCTTCATACCCATGAAGGTTATGGGGAGCCAGGTTGGGAATAGATGTTCCATTTTGTGGCTTATGGCAGATGAGTTACACCAATGCGTCCAAGTTTATGAGAAAGATAAGGCAAAACTTAGAACTTCGGGGCTTACAGATTTATTTGGTTGGAAAAATCATTGAGATCATCTCAAAGACTAACAGTGAAGTGTTAAGGAGCTAATTAGCACCAGGGCATTGTTTGCTAATAGTTCATACGTGAACAAAGTACCTGCCTTTGATGCTTAGAACCTTGTTCTTGACACTTAATTAATAGAGTATTAACTACTCAAAGGAAAAAGTTAGGTGTTAGATTATATGGATAACTTTACAAAAGTTAGAGTATCCTTTAAGAAAAGTATATTGGAGTTAACCTAGTCTAAAATCTCTGATGTCCTTTGTTCTCAGGTCTGAAGTAAATGTAGCCACCAATGCTGTTACTTTAGCCAAGTGTTGATTATCATGCAGTGACAGAAACTTTCAATGTATTCATAGCATCTGCTAGGATTTAACTCACTTTGATGAGGCTAACTTTGTGACTTGGATTTACTTTGGTCAAAGGTAAACATCACTGGGCTCCAAGGCTATGGACTGGTTTGTTGGTTCTATTCAATTCAGCATGCACTGAGTGCCTACTGTATGCTAGCTTCTCAAGTTGTAAGATGTCTATGTTCATCTTGAGGGGCTTGTGCTAAGACACAGATTGTGGGTCACTAGATCTGGGGTGAGGCCTGAGATTCAGCTTTTCCAACAAGCTCCCTAGTGAGGCTATGCTACTGGGCCAGGGACTGAACTTTAAGCATCAAGGTGCTAAGCAATGGAAATGTAATGATAAACAGGGCAAAGTCTTCCCATCTTCACAGCTCATAGAAACAAGCTGGACAATTTCAGCAAAATGGTAATGTGATAGAAGTGTCATACGCAGGATCCTGGGACACAAGAAAAGAGACACCTAACAGCTGGAGGGGACGGTGTGTGGCAAGGAAATCTTTGGGAGAGAAAAAGAACAGATCCAGATGACCTTGTCTCTTTGGCTCCAGAGATCAGAGAGCAGTAAGAAGCCACTGAGGATTACTACCGAATAGTGGGAGCAATGTGATTTGAGCTGGGTTAAGAAAATCGCTCTGATGAGGTTAGAAAAGACATACTTGAATCTTTCCTTTATAAGACCTATTGACTCTGCATGCAAATTGTATTGCAATTCTATCCACTTCTTCCTATCTCCCCTGTGCCCCCTTAGGTTGAACCAACATCATTTCTTACCTGGAATCATGCAGTCATCCCCTAATTGGTTCTCCAAACTTTATTCTTGCCCCTACACTTGCCTTTTCCACACAGCAGGTGGAGTAATCTGCCTCATAGGTAAGTTAGGTTGTGTCACTCTCATGATGAAAATCCTCTGATGGGTCCCTGTGACACTCTAAGTTCCCAAACTCATTCTGCAGCCTGTAGTTTTGTTGTTGTTGTTGTTGTTGTTGTTGGTGGTGGTGGTGGTGGTGGTGGTGGTGGTAGATGTCATTGAGTTTGTATCTGACTCATAGCGACCCTACCTACAACAGGCAAAACGCTGTATCAGTGCTTCTCTGCTATTCATAGGGTTTTCAGTGGTGGATTGTATTTTGGGAATGGGTTGCTGGGTCCTTTCCCCATGCCCTGTATAGCCCAATGTATACCCTACTTCACCTCAGACTCCTCTTCCCTTCACCTGAAATTCTCCAGCCATGCCAGCCTGTTAGCTATTCTACCAACATGCTGAACATGGACCTAACTCAGAGCCATTCTGCTATCCTCCCTACCCAGAAAGCACTCTCTCCAGATCTTCCGGAGACTGGGTCCTTTTCATCACCACTTCATTCTCTGCTCAGATGTCACCTGTTCAGACAGCCCCACTCTGAATACCAAATTTAATTCACCCCTTCAGTCACTTTCTGCCCCATCATCTTGCCTTAGGAGCATTTATTGGCATCCGGAATCTTCCTATTTAATGTGTCATTCAGTCACTTATACACCCCAAACATGCACATACAAGTGCACCTTCGCATAGTACCACACTATAAGCCCAGTGGCAGCAGAGACTTTGTCTCTTTTGTTCATCACTATAGCACTAGCCCCTACAACAACACATGATAGATATCTACAAATATCTGTTGAGTAAGTAGATTTGCTGGAGATAAGAGAGGCGCCATAGAGACCCACTGAAGCTTCTGAAGTCATCCAGGAAAGAACTGAGGAAGCCTGAACTAGGGTCCTAGGAACAGAGATGGAAAGGTGATTGTTTAGGATATATTTAGGAGGTAGGATCAATAGGGCTTGGTGATTGACAAGAGATGGAATATGGGAATGAGGGAAGGAATAAAGATGATACAATGACTTTTTTTCTTTTGATTTTGTTTTGGATTTTGGCTTTTTGAGACATGATCTTGCTGTGCAGCCCAGGCTGGCCTCCAATTCAGGATCCCCCTGCTTCTGCCTCCTGAGTGTGGGGATTACAGGCATGTAATCCTGGCCCTTCAATCTCTTCTATTTTATACATCCAGTGATGGCTGATGCCACTAGATGAGATAGGGAATCCCAGAAGTCAGCAATGATGGATCAGTTATGGATATGATACATTTGTGGTTTCTCTGGAGCATCCAGATGGAGATGGATATGAATATATGGATCTGGAGCTTGGGAGAAATGTCCATGCAGAAGACATGAGGCATGATCAAAAGATATGGTGAATGTTTAAATTTATTTTTTTAAAAAAGGGTTTTTTTAACAGTAAAAGACACATTGCCATTCATCTTCCTCAAAATCCTCCCCCTGGCTTCAAACACACTCATCCCCTCATTCTTGCCGCTTTCCACGGCACTTCTGGAAGTCCTCTTTCATGAGTGTCTTTAGTTGCACTGTCACAACTACCTTGATGCCCTGAATTAATTCAAAACATTTACCTTTCATGGTCACTTTGACTTTGGGGAAGAGCCAGAAGTCACCTGGCACCAGACACAGTGAATGAAGTGGATGAGGACACACTGTGATGTTTTTCACAGAAATTACCATAGTAGATCCAATGTGTGACATGGAGTACTGTCATAACAGTGGATGCAACTAAAGACATGAAACAGGACTTCCAGAACTGCTTCAGAAAGTGGCAAGAAGGATGGAATAAGCATATTTGAAGCCAGGAGTATTGTGAGGTGGGTTAATGGTGATGTGTCTTTTACTGTAATAAATTTTTAAAATTTAAACATTCACAGAATTTTTATCACACCTCATACAAATTGAGGACTCATCCATATCAAGGTAGGGGTTATATTACTCAGAGAGAATATATAAGGAGTAAAATATGCAACAGACAAAATTTTGAGGCATACCAAAACAAACAAACAAAAAAAGATAAGAAAAATCAGGACAGTTTTCTATGTGGCATGGAAACTAAGGGAACATAAAAGTTCCAAAGACACAGGAGCGATTAATGGTGTTAAATTTAGCAGAGAGGTCAAGGGAGGAAAGAATAGAAAGTGCCCATTGGATTTGGCAATTAGGTGCTCATGGGCTCCTAACATTCATTTGAATTGTGTCAATGGAAGTCAAATTGTAATCTAATGAACACTGAGTTAGAAGGGAGGAGATGATTAAAAAGTAATTCTTTCAAGAAGTTTCATGAGACCTGGAGAAAGAACACCAGCTAAAGAAGGCACGGGAACATTCTGTTTAAGAATGTCTTTACTGATGGTTGAGAATTAAATACAGTATGTCTGTGTGCTAAGTCTACAAAGCCAGTAAAGAAGGGAAGGCTGAATATCAGAGATGAGAGATTAGTGATGGCGTGGGATCCAGAGGTGATGGGAGAGGAGAGGCAGAAGAAGGGACCTAGGGTCCAGCTGGTGACATGACATCACCCTTCAGCAATGGGAGGGATAATTAATTCTCTAAGTCAGGAGAGAAGGGATAGGGAGAGTGAGATAGGTAAATGAGATTAATTAAATGTAATGGTTTTGAGTTTCTAAATGAAATAGGCAATAAGTAAGTAGTTTAAGGGCTGAGATTTAGCTCAATTGGCAGAGCACTGCTCTGCAGTCTCTGAGGTCCTGGGTTTGATTCCCAGCACCACAAAAATGGAAGAAGGGCTTGGCAATCCACTCCCAAGGCAAGCCCAAAACAATCAGCCATTGAAAACCCTATGAGGGTCACTATGAGTCAGACATGACTCAATAGCACCTAACAACAGCAACAACAAGTAGTTTAAATTTTTGACCACGAGAAGCAACAAAAAAGGGAGAGCCAAGTAGTCACATCCTGGAAGCCTGTGCATGACAAGCTATGGCAAGTGGACCCAAGGCAGAGACTGCTGGGATGGGGCTGATCCAGCCCAGCATGAGCAGCAGTAGCAAGAGGTGATATGAGAGGCAGAGGCAGCAGCCTCCCACCGGGGCTCATATGCTAACATATCATATAGACTTCATACAAGACTCAACAGAGCCCTTGCCTTTACATCCTGCCCTGTTCTTCTTTCCTTATCTGCTCAGATGTCTCAGAGTAGTGGTATGTGTGGAAATGAGTTAACCTGCCAGGCCTGAGGAAGACCTTAGGAAGACCTGCTTGCAATGGTAGAATCTGCAAGTTGGCACTCAAACAACTCCCTATGTAGTAAGAGTGGCTCACAGTGCCTGGGCTGTTTGAGCAAACACTGGTTTCTGCTGGACTTCATGGGTGCTTCTAACACATCTCTGAACATGAGGGCCTTGGAACCCCAAATATGGTCTGTATCTGCTTTTTTGCTGTCTCCTTCCATTTACTATGCCACCAAGTGCCATCCAGCTTCTATCCACTCTACTCCATTGAAATGATGCTTCCAGTGGGTGTCTCTGCCAAACAATGTCACAGGAATTGTGAGAGTCGATTGCTTTATTGTATACAATTGCTATTGTATCATGTATGTCAGAAGGACCTTCCAACCCTCTGGACCACGTGCTTTCCTGGATGATTTACCATGTTTGCCAAGATTTGAATGTCTCCTCCAAAATTCACATTGAACTACCCCTTCATGTTGTTGTTAGATGCTGTTGAGTTGGATCTGACTCATGGTGACCCCATGTACAACAGAATGAAACACTGACACTGTGCCATGCACATGATCTTTTTATGTTTGAGCCCAATGTTGCAGTCACTATGTTTCTTATCATTTTGAGTCATGCCACATCAGCAAAAAGAGGACCCAGGGGATTTATTTCATTCTTGTCATTAAGATAGACTCTCCTTTGAGGAGGCAACTCTTCCCCATCCAATTTTTTGATGCCTTCCTAACTGGGGGGGGGGAGGGCTAATTTTCCGACACTATATTTGACCATGCTTCTCTACTGTTCATACAGTTTTCAATGGCTAATTGTTCTGGGAGTGGGCTGCTGGGTCCTTCTCCCTAGTCTGTCTTAGTCTGGAAGCTCAGCTGGAATCTGTCCACCATAGGTGGCCCTGCTGGTATCTGAAATACTGGTGTCATATCTTTCAGCATCACAGCAATATACAAATCCCCACAGCACAACAAGCTGACAAATATGTGGGGGCCCAAATTCATGTATGTGTGGTATTTGAAGGTGGGGCCTTTGGGAGGTAAGAGAAGTTAGCTAAGATCATTAGATTAGGGCCCCCATGATAGGACTGGTAGCTTTATAAAAAGAAGAAAGACTAATGGTGATGCACACTTGCTCTTTCTCATTATATGATGTCCTCTGCCATGATATGATGCAATAAGGAGGCTCTGGCCAGATGCCAGGCACATGCTGGCACCAAGCTCTTGGACTTCCCAGCCTCAGAACTGTGAGCTAACTAAACCTCTACTCTTTATGTTACTTGGTGTCAGGTATTTTGTTATAGCAACAGAAAATGGACTAAGACATATCTCTAGACATTTCTTTAGAAAGCCTGAGGGTCTTTACTGAATATTAGGCCCAATTCCTCTTGGCTGAAGTATAGTTCCCATGATGCCAATGAATGCTGGATGATGGATTCAATCCCTGACATAGCTGTGGCCAATTCAGCCCAACATCTGTTTGTATAAATAAAGTTTTATTAGAACACAACCATATCCATTTGTCCATATAATGTATGCTATAGTTTGGATATGGCTTGAATTTGTCCCCAAAGTGTTCATGTATTGGTAGTTTATTCCCCAGAATGGTGATATGAGAGGTGGTAAAACTGTTAAGAGGGGGATCCTCATGGGAGACCCTTTGGTCACTGGAGACACTGTCCTTGAATGGAACTAACATAGTTCTTGTGGGACCCTCAGTTCTCAAGAGAGTAGCTTGTACGACTGAGCCTGATTCCTGACCAGCTCACTGGCTCCTGTTTTGTGATATGATCTCTTACTCCTATATGTACTTTCACCATGATACTGTCTGCCATTAGGCCTTCACTAGAGGCCAATTTATTGGGGCTTCTCAATCTTGGACTTTCAGCTTTTAAAATCATGAGTTCAATAAAACCTCCTTTTGCGGGGGGCAGGGAACTGGGGTACTAAATCCAGGGCCTTGTACATACTTCGCCACTGAGCTTTACCTTCAGCATTTTTTATTTTTTAAATTGAGACAGGGTCTCAATAAATTACACAGGCTGCCTCTGGCCTCGAACTGGTGGTCATCCTGCCTCAGACTCCTGAGTCTTTGGGATTACAGGCATGCACCGCTGTGCCTAGCTTAAGCTTCTATTCTTTACAAAGTTATCAGACTCAGGTACTTCAATATAGTAACAACAACAATAAAAAGACTAATACAGTGTCCCTGACTTCTTTGGCTTTACAACAGCAACAATGAGAAGTTTCAGAAGAGAAGAGACACAATGGCTTGGAAAGTCTAAAATATTTACTAACTGGCCCTTTACAGAAAACACTAGGTAACTGTGCCTTAATGGACAGATTAAAATTCTGCAGCATAAAACAGAGTAAAGCAGGATGGAAGTTAGAGAAAAACTTTTCCCATTTTACATGTTTTCCTCAGCCTGGATTTTGAGCCTTAGAGTACATGAGATGTGGCCCATAAAAGTGCACTGCTCTTTCATTTCCTCAGCTGTGAGAGAGTGCATATCAAGTCCTACTTTCTCTCATTTCTTGCTAGTTCATAGAAAATTTAATTCTTAAACTCTAATGTAAAACTTATCTGGATAAGATGGGGCCATATTTTTGTGAGATCTAAACACCCTTGAACACCTTCTGTAAATCTCTCAGATCAGTTTTCTTTAGAAGACAGGGATTGTCTGGGGTCAAAAGCAAAATAATCTGATCCTCAAAAAATTTTAATTTATTTCATCTAAGCAGCATAGCTAAATCTGGCAAGAGGCCTCTTTTTGTTGTTGTTGTTGTTGGTAATTCAGTTCACAGAAATAAAGTAAAAATGATTTATACCCACACACATTCAGGAACCTGCAGAGAGTTACCATCATAGTAAATAAATGAAATGTTCATTTCCTGCAGCTGGTTTGTTATGTGAGTGTAAGAAATATAGCCTCGCTCCCTGGAAGTTGCTTCTGTCCTCTCATCTGAGTAATGGCAGCCCTGTTGAAGGCTCAGCCTTGGACTTGCCTAGGGGATATGATAGAAATCTCTGGGAAAAAAGAAAGCTTCCCTCACTTTAGAATCAAGCTCATCCACAGGTCCATCTCCCATATTTCATGCCTACAGAGTCTTGGTGATTTGGGCTGGAAGAGCCAGAAAGGACAGTGGGTCGGTCACTCATCTAAGCTGGACTCCCTTAAGAGTGGTCCACTGACAGCCTTTGCATCTTTGGGCAGTACTGACTCCAACAGCTGCCACCTTCCTCCCAGAGATATGTGTTCCTGTACTTCTCACCATTGCTTATAGTTCTATCTCTTTGCGCCTTGAGGTTGACCAGGTCTCTCTCTTGGCTAAAAGAAATCCCCCAAGAGAATAGATGGCATGCTCTGGGCCTCCCTGAACCTGCTGTTCACTCTTTGCTGGTCCGAATGGATCCCAATATGTCCAGCTGCCTCTCAGGTAGAGTCCAGACCCATAAGTAAAAACTCCAGGGAAGTTTGGCCCCAGTGGAGTCAGACTGGGATGTACACCTCCCTCCTGCTTCACACTGCGCTCCTATCAGTGCAGCCTGAAATCACACCAATTTCTTAGTGCAGTTACATCATGCCAGTAATTCTTTTTATAAGTCATATAGCCCAGTGAAGTACATCATTACATTAAGAAGCAATTCTTGTAAAGTCCAAATGCCTCTGGGAGAGCTCATATATTACACTATGGAGAGAAAATTTATGGGGCAGATTGATTCCTCCAATCTACATCCTTGCTGGGCAGTCTGAAGATTGGTCACCAAAGGGATACTGAACTTGAGGAGGTAAGAGGTAGATTTTGTGAGAAATAGGGAAGCCAGGTCTATTGAGCTCCCACATAGTGCAGAACAAAGGGGAGGGAAGAAAGGTCACAAAAAGAGGAAATGGAATGAGTGTCCAACTTTTCTTTAGTTTTTCCAGGAGGAAGAATGACCTGAACCAGAAAATCTTCCCTTTTCCCCTTTCTTTCCAGTGGAATTCTCTAAGTGCATAAATTCAGTCATCAGTCAGCCTTCTTAGGTGAATTTTTCCATTGCTGTGTTCAGTAGTTGCAAGTTTTACATCGTCTTCTGGCTGATTCAAATTCATCTGATTTTCTGTTCCAGTTTTTTTTCTTTTCCTTTGGAGACAGAATCTTGCTATGTGGCCCAGGCTGGCTTGGAACTTCCTAAGTTGCTCAGGTTGGCCTTGAACTCATGATCTTCCTTCCTCAGCCTCCCAAGTGCTGGGTTTACAGGCATATGCCACCATGCCAACTTTAGCCTTTTTGAAAATCATCTTTACATTTCTTCTATTCAATGTACTCATAAATAGCTGCATGACTCTTTAGCCAAGGAATTAATTATGGCAGAGGTGGCAGTGGGAGGGGGGACAAGCCAGATGAGCCACCTGAATACCTGCTGTGGTATCACAGGTTCACAGCATTATGGAGTTAGAAAGACATCAGAGAAGATGAGCTGCTGGTTTTGCATGTCCTACACAGAGCCTAGAAAGGGGAGGTGCAGTGAGACAGAGTGACTTTGCTAAGGTCTGGTCTATTGGACAATCAGAGGAGGAAGAGAAGAAAACTAATATAGGCTGCCTCTCCCTGATCTGAAATATGTGTGACCAGAAACGTTTCAAATTTCAGAGTCTTTCAGATGTTTGGAATATTACATAGATTTTACCAGACTGAACATCCCTAATCTGAAAATCTAAAATCTGAAATGCTCTGAAATTGAAACTTTTTGAGTGCTGACATGATGTCCAACAATTTTGGGATTTTGGAACATTCTAAATTTCAGCTTTTTGCATCAGGAATTCTCAGTCTGTACATTCTGAGCACCTCCAGAGCCAGGCTGGAGGCTTTCCTTATATTAACACTCATACTGATCTTGTGGAATGGGCATTGGAAGGGTCGTTGTACTGGTGAGTGCACAGAAGTTAACCTCACAGACCTTGCCCAAGGTCTCACAGCTCACGGTGAATGAATATCTGAATGACCACAAAGCTCATCCCATTTTCACTTTACCACACAACCCCCAAAGCCAGAAGAACTGCATCTGCAACCATTGGTCCACTTGCTTCCTAGTTTGTCAGGCGTTCATGTCATATGCTGAAAACCATAGACACAGCTATGTAATCTTGTAACTATGAGAAATAAAGAAATGAATGTGAGCAAAAGCCTCCAGTTCTGCTTTCAATCTGGGAGGCAGAAATCACAAATGACCATCAAGCCTGTAAATAACCATTTGCATCTGCAAGCTATAAAAAAGAAAATCACCATTGAATGAGCAGCAGGAAGTGCCAATAGTTCCATATCATGGTCAAGAGCACCTTCCTTCTGTGGGCAGAATCTATCACATCATCTAATGCTTCAGAAGCAGTGACATCAAGTAAACACACACAGACAGAGACGACACTCACAAACACTTCACTGCAGCTCCATTTACAATGTGCATTTCATTTAGGGGCACTGAAAAGATCCTACTTTGCCACATTTGCTTGGAAAGGTGAAGGCTGGGGATGTTGGAAATGTGGGTGGAGAAACACAAAGAGCTACAGAGTACACTATGTCTGAAGAGATGCTGATATCGGTGGACCAGTGGAAACATAGCTAACATCCCTCCTTCAAGATGACCTGATTCACAGCGAAGCCTCCAACTAATCAGTAACTATGATGTCATAACTACTTGATTCCAAACACTGATACCCACAAGAAAAAAGAAAAAGAATTTTACCAAGCCCCTTAGTGTAGGGAGAAATTGGGAGAAAATTGGCAAAAACCCCAAAACTGGGAAAACGGCTTTTGAAGATCTGGTTTGTAAATTAGAAATCTAGGGAAAATGAAAGTAACTTGATTGGATGTTTGTACAAAACCCTTCACAAATCCCCCGAATCTGATTGGACAAATGGACTCAAAGCTGATTAGGTCAGGCCATTCCTGTGGGCGAGCTACATAAGTTGCTGCACTGCTGCCTAGACTTTTGGTAAGGAAAGAACTCTCTCTCCACCATGACCATCAGCAAGGAAAGAACTCTCTCTCTTCCAGACCACTGATGAGAAAAGATCTCTCTCTCTCTCTCTCTCTCTCTCTCTCGCCCGGACCTTCAACCACCGACTAGACAAGAACTCTCTCTGTCTAACCACCAGAGAAGCAAGAACTCTCTCCCTATGACCTCTGAGACCACCAACATGGGAGTATCTGCCCTTGAGGCAGTATAAGTGCGGCTAGTACTTAAAGCTGTATGCTTTGGGTTTCTCACTGCCCTTAGAAGGGCAGGGAGAGAGAAATAAAGAGCTGTGTTTGTCCCCACAATGCAAAAGCACCCGAGGATTTTCCTTTCTCCTGTCTCCACAGGTGTCCCGAGGGCTGCAGGAGTCCATGCCCTTCACCCAAGGGTCCTGAGTGAATTGTGTTTAGTATCTGTGTGTGTGGCAACACTGCCCATCCAAACATCCGGGCTGGACCAGGAGGCATGCATCCCACACCTTAACCATTTCAAAGACAAAATTAAATGGCCTAAGTGTCTCCATGTGGTTCTCTCCTGTTGCAAATTACGAAGGACCTTGAACGGTATGCACACATTTTGATATACTCCCCACCTCCCCTGACAGCAAATGAAACACACATAAAGAGCAAACCTGAAAGTCATAGGTAGACTCAAAACTAAGCACCTGTGTGGACATGCTGCAAGGTAAAGGGATCCAGGCTGAGGCCTGGAGATACAGGTTACTGAGCTCCAGAGCAAGCAGGGGCAGCAAATGGCTCACTCACCCAAAAGGTGGCTAAGTTGGTGCAGGCTACCACAACAAAATACCACCCTGGTGGCTTCAGCAACAGACACTTACTTTCTGGAAGTCCCAGACCAAGGTCCAGCTGGATTCTATGCCTGGTGAGAGCTCTTTTCCTGGCTGTAGAGAGTCACCTGCCTCCTCTGTCTTCACATGGCCTTTCTTCTGCACTCGAGCTGGAAGTCAGAGGGAGAGTGTGAGCCCTCTGGTGTCTCTTCTTAGAAGGACCCTCCCCCCATGACCTTATGGGGGTTTAGTTCACTTGATAGAGCATGACTGTGCACTCTCTGAGGCCCTGGGTTTGATCCACAGCACCACAAAAACGGGAGAAGGACCTGGCAGCCCACTCCCGAAACAAGCAGCCATTGAAAACCCTATGAATAGCAGAGAAGCACTGACATACTTCTGGGCATGGAACAGTGTTGAGGAATGTTTCGTTCTGTTGTACATAGGGTCACTATGAGTCGGACTCAACTGGATGATACCTAACAACAAACTTCCTTAGAGGACCCAACTCCTAATACAGCCACACTAGCTGTGAGGACTTCAACCTAAGAATTTTAGGCAGATACAGACATTCAGTCTCTCACAGGAGGAACTGGTGTCAGATTCACTGTTGAAAGCAGGTGGGAGGAAGAGGATGGGGATGGGGATGGGGAAGATGGGTATTCCCAGTGTTATTCAAAGAGGCTGAGAAACAAAGCTGTGGACCAGTTGTCTGCAACAAAGCTGGAGGTGCATAAGAAGTTACCTCACTGTTCTGTACTATTCCCAATATTTCTAGGGAGTGAGGACCCCCAAACTCCATCCTAAGGCTTAATTCTGGCCTACACATCTTAAAGGTCAAAAGCTGGAAGCAGCAAAACCATCAAACTCTAGATACGAAGACAAAGAGAAAAAATAAACACAGCTTCTCACTGAAGATGACCTTACTGGGATCTTTCACAAAGAATGTGACTGATTGGCCCCACTGGTATTTCTACCCATCTCAAGACAGTCCTTGTCAGGTTGATTTCACCCTTCTTTCTGAACGAGTGCATGTTAGTAGTATATATTTCCCTTTAAATCAGAATGAAACTGCACCACTACAATTCTGGCCTGTCATATTTTCCTGTGATCCTGCTCAAAGTATTTTGAATTTCCATTGTGATTTTTTTTCTTCACTGTGGGAGTTATTTATGAGCTTTACATTTAATTCCCAAACATAAGAGATTTTGAGTCCTTCTCAGTTGTCACTGATTTTTTGCTCAATTACACTGGATTAGAGAGCATGGTTTGTATAATCCCAATCCTTTTAAGGGCACTGAGACTTCTTTTAAAGTCCAAGATATGGGTTTTATATTATTAATAATAAATGTTACTGGGAAACAGAGTAGCAAGGCTTTTGCTATTTCTAGTGTGTACCTATTACATCATTTTTGGTTACTTACACCAACTTACATAATTTATGAAACCCTGTGATTAATATGTGGTAAAAATCCTATGCAATTATGGTTATATTCCTGGTTTTTCCCATGTATTCATGGAGTTGCATCATGTAACTTGAGATTGTCCTCTCTCCCTTTTTAATCCTCTGTATTATTTCCCCTCCCCATCCCCCCTTCCACTATCTTTGTTCCTCCCTACTAGATCCCTCCCCCTTCTTTTTACTCTACTTGTGTTTTTCCTTCTTAGATAAGCCTGACTGTTCTTTTTAAATATATCTATGTATTTATGCCTGCAGCCATACCACTGTGACGTTCCGTCCTGTCAGATCTGGGAAGGTAAGCAGGGTCGGGCCTGGTTAGTGCTTGGATGGGAGACCACCTGGGAACACCAGGTGCTATAGCCTTGAGAGAGGGACCCAGCAGCCCATTCCCCCAAAAAATCAGCCATTGAAACCCTATGAATAGCAGAGAAGCACAACAATAGTGTTTTGTCTTTTGTACATAGGGTCCTATGAATTGGACACCAACTCCACAGCACCTAAGGACAACATATTTATTTATAGTTTTTTTTTCTTCCCTTAAGTTAGCTTTAGTTCCCAGATATGAGTGAGAACATATGGTGTTTCTCTTTGAGGGCCTGGGTTTGTTCACTTAGGATGATATTTTCCAGTTTCATCCATTTTGCTACAAATGACATTATTTCATTGTTTTCCATTGCTGAGTTATATCCCATTGTGTGTGTTTGTGTTTGTGTGTGTGTACATATATATACATACATATATAGATATATATGTATATATATATATATATATATGTATATATATATATATATATAATATCTCACAATGTTTTATCCATTCCTCTGTTGATGGATGTCTTGGTTGACTCCATACCTTTGTAATTATGAAGAGTGCTGCATTAAATATGGAAACGCATGTGTCCCTGTGGTATAATTACTTATCATCCTTTGGGTATATATGTTTCCAGGAGTGGTATCACTGGGTCATATGGCAGTTCTATTCTTAGTTTTCTAAGGTATCTCCATGTTGATTTCCAAAGTAGTAGAACTACTCTAAAATCCCACCAGCAATGTAAAAGGATTCCTTTATCTACACATCCTTGCCAGCATTTTTTATTATTTGTTGTGTTGCATGGGGGGTGTTACGTGGTGATAGAACAATGAATAGTATTTGTTGGGGATTTTTAAAATCATATCTCACAAGTAGGGTCCCTCATGACAGCCTGAGGGGCTGACCCCTAGTTGACCCCAGGGCTCATCTCACTCACTCAAACCAGCCCCTCCCATCTAGTGAGCAAAGATGGCGCCTGGCCAGTCTGACCTGCCCTAACCACCCTAATTTTGATTGGCTCCCCTCAGCATTTTCAGGTAATAACTGTCCCCACCTGGCAGGTATGTCAGTTTACCTGCTGTACCTGTCAGGTGTGTGCCCCAATTGGCTGAATCCCAACATGTGACCCCTCTGGGACCCTATATAAGCAGGGCTCCCAGACCCTCTTCACCCTCACCTCTCTGATCGTCCTTCAACTGTCACCTGATCCCCATCACCTGGACCAGCGCTCCCTACTCCAATGAGATCTGCAAGCAAGCCGGCGGGATCAAGACCAGGGGCCCCGAAGAGCCGAAGGATTCAAGCAAGCCATGAAGAGCCTCCCAATTCCTCCCGTCCTTGGGAAGGGGGAAGGTAGAGAAGGCGAGCTGCGAGAGGCAAGATCAACTGACCTCCACGGAACACCAGCAGCTGTGGCTGTGCCTTTAAGGCTGAGCTGTACCAGCACTCAGCCTGCAGCATTCCATGCTGCAGGCTTACAGCCAGCACTTAGCACATAGAGCTCTGCTCTATAAGGGTTGCTTGCTCCTTGCACCCCATCAGGGGAGCACCCAATAAACCTTACCTTCCCTGTTTTACCAACTGAAGGTCTCCCAAAGTCCTTCATTTGCACCACCGGTCACCTGGTTATGTTGTAGGCTGGCTCTAATCTTAGTCGGGCTAGAGCCAAAACCGCAACAGGTATTCACTTTCTTTTACATTTTTCTGTTTGCCCTTTTTTTTTTTTTTTTTTTTTTTTTGATGAACATATATTCTATAATTTTTTTGTAAAGGAATTTTCCTTTGGGGGGAAAAAACCTGTCACTTTAGGATTTGCTAAAATATTTTATGAGGCCATGGATGGAACTGACAGCCAAAGGGTGAAAAGCTTTCATCAAGTGCTCTCTACCTCTGCTCCCAGCTGTCTCCCCACCTGCCCTTCCCTGCTTCTCACCCAAATGCGTTCCCTGCTCCAAGAACAAAGAAAAGGCAATAATCCTTTAGGGTCTATGGTAAAAGTAAGGACAATAGACTCAAATCCTCAGGAAAGAAGGAAATAGTTTTCAGCTGTCAACTCTGAAATCATCATCTGGTAATTGAATGCTTTGCAAAATCTGTGATCTTGAAGTCTGTCTTTCTCTGTTCAACTCATTCAGAGAAGATGGGTTTTGTTGCCGTTTCTCTCTCCCCACCTCTCCCTCTTATGCTTCCCCCTTCTCTCATTTATAGGCACAGATTGCCGGAGAAATAAAATGCAGATCTTCTTTTTAAATCGTCTGAACGCCTCTTGTGTCCTCCGCCCCTGCCTGTTCTGCACATTTCCCCAAGCATCCTGCAAAGGAATATTCATTTGAAAAGCATTAGCCAACATCTCCATAGGACAGAACTGCTCAGACTTTGGCGTCCAATGCTCTGGGTTTGAATCTTGGCATTGTTTTTATTATTTGCATGCCTGAGTACAGTCCTCTGACTGTCCTGAGCCTGTCTTTCTTAATCTGTACATTTTATGATATTGTTCTAAGGTGTCACCAAGCTGATGGGTGCAACAGCTTTTACCACATACACATCAATTGCACTTAGCGTGTCTCTTCTTGCCCTTCGATTATCAGCAAATTAAGGGAAAGAATTATAGCTGCCGCTTCTTTGTATCTCCTAGGCTAGCGCAGGATACAACGCTCACAATCATGAGGAAGGGGAGGAAGGAGAGGAAGAAAGAAATAATGTCTACCATCTGCTGAGTTGTACCAGGCACTGTAGTAAACAAAGATTGTCACCAGATCCTTTTACTTGTCTATGTCCCCTATGATGCCCAAACAGCATTTTAGAATTCCTTATATCCTTCCTGCCTAGAATAGTGCCAGGCACATAACAGGAATCGTGTAGAATTAACACCTGCAGCCAGCCAGCCACACACCCCTCTCATACCTAAGGCAATAGAAAGAAAAGACCAGAAGTCCGATGTCAATGCTGAGCCATTGAAGAAACCAAGGCACAGCCAGGCACAGTGACGCACGCCTGTAATCCCAGCAGCTAGGGAGGCTGAGGCGGGAGGATCACAAGTTCAAGACCAGAGGCAGTCTGTGTAACTTAGTGAGACCCTGTCTCAAAAAAAGTCAAAGAAAAAAATGGGCTGGGGGTGCAGCTCAGTGGTCCAACACTTGCAAAGCATGAAAGCATGAGGCCCTGGGTTCAACCCCCAGTACCAATTAAAAAAAAGAAAAGAAAAGGAATCCGAGGCACAAAGCTACTAAGTGGCTCATTCACTTCAAGTCAATGGCACAATGTCATTCTGTGCTCCATATTCAGTCCCTGCCCAGTACCCAACCAAGTGAGAAGAGAACAAAACGTCCTTGGGTGTGAGAGGACAAGTAAACAGGAAGATTCTGTGGCCCAGCACAAGCACTAGAACAAAAGAGACCGTTTGCCAGCCACGGAGCTCAGCGCCTTGCCAAGGGTTAGATGCCTTCCAAAGCAGACATGGGACTCTCAACCTGGAAATTTCATCTGCAAAGGAAAAAGCCAAGTAGCGACCTGCTGTCTCTCAGAAAGAACTCGCAAACGTGAATGGTGAACGCCTCTCTGGGGCCTCCCAAATGTGCCAGTCCTAAAAGGCATCTTTGGCCCCCAGACAGTGCTTGCTGATCACCAAGGTTCCTTCCCTTTCCTCTTGGAAGCAACAAATAAACAAAAACTGCTTTGCTTCTCTGGTCAGCCCATTTCTGTTCATTCCAACACATGCGCAGGCTGTTCAAGGCTGTTGAGTCAGAATGCAAGCCGGGTTTTAGTCCAGGGCTGGGCTGCTTTTCCTTTTATTGATGATAAAAACAAATAAAAACAAAGATTGGAGTGATAAAAATCGTACTGGTTTGCTTTATGACAAAGAAACTTACTTGATAAGGACAGGAAAGAAAAGGGAAAGGAAAGGAAGGGAAGGAAAGGAAAGGCAGAGGGGAAGGGGGGAGGGCAGGAGAGGAAAGGAGAGGAATCAGGTAGAATTAAGTGCTGCTAATAAAATTTAGGGCTGTGGCTCAGCTCATTTGGTAAAGTGCTGCTCCATACTCTCTGAGGATGGGGGTTCGATCCCCAGCATCACAAAAACAGGAGAAGGATGTGGCAATCTACTCCCGAAGCAATCCCAAAACAATCAACCAATGAAAACCCTATGTGGGTCGCTATGCGTCAGAACCAACTCAAAGGCACCTAACAACAACAATGGAATTTAGGATCCAGAGGGCCATCAAGGGCAATTCCAGCTCAGAACAATTAGTGCCCCATTGATAGGACCGTGCCTCCCTTCTCAGACCCTACTCAGCCCCACTGGCTCCTTCACAGATGGGTGCAGTGTCACACAGAATTCAGATGGCTCTCTATCACCTACTCCCACAACTACAAAAACAACCCAACAGTGCCTTCCAGACAGGGTGAAACACAAAATCACAGCCCAGACAAGGGGTCCTGGGTGCTGCTAAGAGTTCTGCAGCTCCATTCTGCTCCATGGCCAAGGTGAGCCACAGGGGATGAAGGACTTGGTACAGGGCTCAGACGCGCTCCAGACACAGAGTTAGAGGAGACACCAAACAACTCAGCCACCAAGATAAGTTATATTCTGGTGCAATGTGTTTTAAAACTCAAAGAAAACCCCTAAAATCCATGAAAAAAATTTTTTTATCTAAAAACAGGGTCAATAATATTGATTTTCCTTTCACTTCAGCGTCCAGTTGGGTTCAACACGGCACTGTCACTTGATCTTGTCTTCCTTGGAAATGCAGGAATTTTGTTCATCATAGATTGGTTTTGGGTTCATTTTTAGCTTTGTGATTATTGCCTTAAAATATCATCTCTCTCGGGTTCTGAGATTCAGGGTTCCCCATTAAGTTTTGTGCCTGAAGTACCTCTCTCCCTCTCCTCTGCCATCTCCCAGTCCCCCTTTTCACTGATCCCTTGACCATTGACATCCCTGACCCATTGACATTTCCTTCTAGACTCTTCTCTCTCCTCTCTGTCTGTGCTGAAGGAAGTCACCCAGAGACTGGCCTCATGATGATCCAAGCCAGTCTTCCACTTACCCATCTTCCTGGACTCATCGCTATTTTTTGGTCTAGTTTTATCTACCAATTTCCTCTTGTTCTGATCCCATTCTCCTCTGGAACCTTCGACCTGTGACCCCACACTCCCTCTAGCAGAAGGTCCTAGAAGGGCTGGGGCCAGGGGTGTTTTTCCTTCTCTGGAGTTGCTGATTCCGCGTGATCCCCTGGCTGTAACCTCAGCAGGCTGGAATAACTCGACACTCCCATTTGTCTGAGACAGAAGACGTTTGTCTCCCAGACCTCAGGGCTGGGGTGACAGTGAACTCCACCCATTGGCCTCCTCTTTGAGGACTAGGCCCTCTGCATCATCTGTTTTCACTTTGTCCCTGAGAGTGTCACAAGCAGCATGGAAGCAGAGCCCGGATCGTGGAGTGTGGTAGCTGCAGACCAGGAGGGGCTCTGCTCTTGCCCAGAGCTCCTGTCCACCTGTGGGGGGCACCACAGCCAGGACACAGCTGCAGACTGGATTCTGAGGAGCACAGAGGGTCCTTTGGAGCCCTGCGAACTCTAAGGGACCAAAACCAACCCTGCCCCTCAGCAGCTGTGGTCCCTGGGGCCTTTGGGGTGGCTTGGTGCCCACGATGGGAATAACAACTACCCGGGCTATTTCCGAGGACAGCTAAAACAACAGAATGAGTCAAGCAGCGTACAAATATTTGCAAACCCTGCAGCACTAAACAAATGTGACATATATTATTTTGATTATTATCTAACCAAAGTGATGAGCAGGTTCTTTTCACCACGAAACACCAACGCAAGCAAAGGCCCTCTCGAGACACACAAGACAGCGTGGGCCACTGTCTGGACAGGGCTCTGCTGTGGGAGAGAGAGGCCATAGGAAACACCACGGGGCAGGGCTTCCATTTTGGGGCCTGGTGGGACCACCTGTCCCATCAGGCTGAGCAGGCAGAGGTCTGAGCAAGGTGGCAGGGGAAGCCATGGAGGACCCTGGCTGCCGTGCTGAAGACAGCCAAGAGAGAGCCACGGGAGCTAGGTCCACCGGGGTCTCTCCCAGTCTCCTCCCTGAAGAGGAAGAGAAGGAGGTAGAGACATAACCAGCATAGAGAATGGGAGGCCCAGGAAGGAATGGTTCTGTGGAGCCCAGATGACTATCAAGTCCCCAGGTAGCAGGGAACTGTGACATAGGAAAACATATAAATCTGCAAAGCATGTGACTGAGTGTCACGGACATCTGGTTTTTCTTTTTGGGCTACCCAACCATTAAAACCCTTTCCTTTTTTTATAGCACGTGCCCCTTTCACCACCACCTTCTCGTCCCCCTCCTCCTCCTCCTCCGCCCCCTTTTTTTTTCTCCCCTGTACTGGGGTTTAAAACTAGGGCCTCACACATGCCAGGCAAGTGAACTACCACTGAGCTACACCCCTAGACCAGTTTTCTTTCTTTTTTCTTTTCTTTCTTTCTTTCTTTTTTTTTTTTGGCAGTACTTAGAGGTTGAGCCCAGGGCCCTGTACATACTTTGCAAGCACTCTACCACTAGGCTGCACCCTCAACCCATTTTTTATTTTTTATCTTGTGATAGGGTCTCGCTAAGTTACACAGGCTGCCTCTGGCCTTGAACCTGTGATCTCTCTACCTCTACCTCCCAAGTTGCTGGAATATAGGTGTAAGCCACCGTGCCCAGCTATACACCATGTTTTGTATTTTATTTTGAGTCTGGGTCTCATTAAGTTGTGTATGCTGCCTCTCACCTCAAACTTATGACTCTCCTGCCTCAGCCTCCCAAGTTGCTAGAATTACAGGTGTGTGTCACTGCACTCGGCTCCCCTTGCACAACTAAATAGAAAGCAGCCATCCTCCCACTAGAGATACTAGGGAAAAAAAGAAAAAAAAAATCAAATGTCTATTACCCAGCCTCCCTTGCAGCTAGGCCCAGGCAAGGGGCTGAGACCCATGTGTTCTGGACTTTGAATCAGGGCCTAGGACACACACAAAGAACAAGTTAAGTGTCCTCTGGCAACAGCTTTGAATTCTGGGGTCAGAAATGTCCAGTGCCCTGGGCCAGCAGCACAGGTGCTCAGAGGCCAGGGACAGCAAAAACAGTTACAAAGGTGTCAGTGGGTTGTTTGTGGAGTGTGATTTGGGCTGTGGTCCTTGCCTCTTATTCAGGCCTAATGTCTAATCCTAGCTCTCCATCTTCTGTTACGGGCCGAATATTTGTATATCCTGGTTAGTCCTTGGATGGGAGACCACCTGGGAATACCAGGTACCGTAGGCTTGGGAAAAGGACCCAGCAGCCCACTCCTAAAACAGTCAGCCATGGAAAGCCCTGTGAATAGCAAAGAAGCACTGATATCATGCCAGGCATGACACAGGAGTCACGGAGTGTTTTGTTCTGTTGTCCATAGGTTGCTATGAATTAGACCCAAGTCAACGGCACCTAACAACAAATACAGGGAAAGCCCATGGCAGCACACAGTGAGAGAGCAGGAAGAGTGCCTTCCCCAGGAACCAGATCTGCCAGCACTGTGATCTTAGACTTCTCAGTTTCCAGAACTGTGAGAAATATGTGGCTGTTACTTAAGCTGCCTGGTTTCTGGTGCTTTGCTACACCAGCACTGACTAAGACGCCTTCTTAGGTGGACCTTGGCTTCCCAAATCTCTGGTCAGGAAATCTCCTTACTGTTTACATAAGCAGAGGCCATACTTTTGTTTGCCTTGAAGAAGTCTGGGTGGTCTACCAAATCAAAGAAGCAGCCCCCAACCCTGACCGTGACATGGCTCTAGGACATCCCTGTCCCCTGGTTGCCAACACTCCTAAGCTGAGACATCAATTTGGGACACTGAGGAAAGGAACATGTCCAACAGCTCAAGTTATATGGGGCAAGATGGAAGCAAAACAGCAAGGGAGGAAAAAAATAATAAGAACTCGGTTCACGGCAGAAGTACAAAGAAATTGCTTGTCTTTGGTTTTGTGTTTTGATGCCTTTTATCTTAATAAAATAATTCTCTTGTATGATGACTTTGGCCATAACCTGGGTGAAAATATAAGTAATCTTTTCTTATAAACTTTTTTTTTTTTTTTTTTTTTTTTTTTTTTTTTTTGAGACAGGGTCTCGCTAAGGTACCCAGACTGCCTCTGGCCTCAAACTTGCGATCCTCCTGCCTCAGCCTCCCAAGCCGCTGGGATTACAGGCGTGCGCCACCACGCCTGGCACAAACTATTTTTATACACATTATTATACTGCTTCACATCCTCCCCAGATTTTGTTTCCTAGGGACTCTCTGTTCTCCCTCGAGCCTTCTTTTTGTCCCTTCACGTGGCCAGACATTCCTGGACTTGTAAAGTTTCCTTGTTCTCTAATTCCTTGCCCTTTAGGAAATCTAAGACCCTCTCTTCTCGTTCCCACTATTAGCCAATCGGGTTTAGCCAAGATTGTGAGGTCAAAACTCTAGCCAACTGGGTGACACCCAGTCATAGGGACTGCGTGAGAGGATAAAAGACCCCGCTGACCTCCTGCATGTGTGCTTGCTTGCTGACTAGACTTGCAGCCTACACCCTCTTTGCAAAGAAAAAATTGTCCTTGCAGAGAGAAAATATAAAATGTTAACTATTTCTTTATCATTGACATCGAGCATATCTCCAACAATAGATAACTCTTAAAAGCTAGAAAAGATTCTGCCACATGCTACCTTGCAGTGAATAAACGAGGATTTGGCTTTCTAATTCAGAAGGGTGTCAACCCCTGAGTTTGGAAAATGTTGAAAAACTTCTGGCCATTGAACACAAAGAAAGTTCAGCAGAAAGGGCTTGGTCACAAGTCAGCCAGCTCCTCAGTGCTGGGCCTGATCCATGACCTAGTCTTGGTGACCCACTGTAGTTCAGATACACACTGCCCTCCAGCCCCAGCTGAGAAAAGAGGCAGATGGCATCTGTACCATCTCTGAACACCACAGCACAGAGTGTGGACTGAGGAAAATGGCAGGATCTCTTTTGAGATACCAACATAAAATGAATAAAGTCACAGAATTCTGAACCTAGGGACCAGTATTGTATTGGTAAATCCTTAACAACCAGCTCCAAAAAAGAAAAAAAAATGCATTTATAGGTTGAACATCCCTAATCCAAAATGCTCCAAAATCCAAAACTTTATGAGCACTGACATGACATCATGGGTGGAAAACTCCACACATGACCTCATGTAATAGGTCACAGTGAAAATGCAGGCGCACTAAAAGTATCATACAAACTTACCTTCATGCTATAAGGTTCATGTGAAACATAAATGAATATTATGTTTATAGTTGGGTCTCATCCCTAAGATACCTCATTATGTATAGGTAAATATTCCAAAATCCAAAAAATCCAAAACACTCCTTGTCTCAAGCACTTCAGATAAGGGAAATTCAATCAGTATATATGTACATGAGAATATTAAAGTTTTTCTGATATAAACAGTATGTGAAACAATTTATAGCAAATAAAATGCACAGTAGTCTTTCCCACAGACCTCATAAAGTTAGCTGATTCAGAATGCTTTTGTTGATTTTTGCTGAAGTTTTATATCTGTAGTTAACTGTGGTTACAATTTAACCTTGATGTGACAATGGTGTTGCATCTCAGTCTGCAAACTCTTTTCACAATAAATTTATTGTCATTTCATATAATGAAATCTACTGAGAAGCTTATGCAAGTGTTGTTTATTGGGCTGAATCTTCTTTCCAACCACAGCAGAAAGTCAAGGCAGACTTTTAACTTTAATCTACATTACTAACATTTTCCCCCTTTACTTTCTTAACTCCAGACGATGAATAAAACAATAAATCAAGCACTGCCTCATGGCTTTGCCAATTCTGTGGTATACATGTTCCTGCCATAGCCAATTTCAAGCTACCAACAATGAGATCACTAACCACTGTACTGAGATGCACCACACACACCACTGCATCATACATCCCCCTAGAGATACAATAGATGTTTAAAAAAAAACTCAAAAGCAAAGATAAAATGTAGTAAAATAATTGTTGTTTTTGTTAGGTGCCGTCGAGTCGGTATCTGACTCATAGCAACCCAACATACAACAGGTGAAACACTATTGTCAGTGCTTCTCTGCTATTCATAGGGTTTTCAATGGCAGACTGATTTTTGGGAGTGGGTTGCTGGGTCCTTCTCCCAAGCCTACAGCACCTGGAGTTCCCAGAAGGTCTCTCATCCAAGTACTAACCAGGCCCGACCCTGCTTAGCTTCCGAGATCTGACAGGATTGGATGCCACAGGGCTAAGATTGCAGGCAGTTATGAGTTTAGAAGGGGTGAAATCTGAGCTCTGGCGTCGCCTTGGCATGAAGCTTTCCAACTCCTCACTGCCTTTATGTATTTGACCTATTTTCAGAACCCCTAAAAAAATGCTGATTGATTCTCCAGTTGCCAGCTTTGGCTTTTGGTTGCATGGACCTCCATCCATCCCTACAGACACATCTGGGTTTTGACAGCATTTTCCATAACTCCGAAGGTCCAGAAAGAATGACGCAGCTGGGGATCATTTGGAAGACAATTAAGGCTGATGAGCTGACTCAGCAAAAGCAAGGGGGCAAAAAAAAAAAAAAAAAAAAAAGGCAGGAAATGGCTCTGGCCAGAGTATAGCTTTGCCTTGGTAACTGGTAGAGACCGGGTAGGAAGTAAAAGGAGATCCAATTTAGAAGCAAAAATTAGGATTTGCATGACTAGACCTTGAAGTTGGCTGGATCCCAGCGTGTATGTATCTCTAGTGAGGCTGTAGAGAATCACACACTTTTCTACATGATTTTTAGGAGGGCACATTACAAGAGCCTCTGTAGATGACAATTTGACATTGAATCTCAACAATTTAAATACACATGCCCTGTGACCCAGATGCTCGGAGATACCCATTGCAGCATTGTGTGTATTAGTGACTCTGAATTAGAAGCAAACTCAAAGACTATTGATAGGCAGCTCACTAAACGTATAAATGACAACACTGTAAATCTAGGCAAATGAATCCAGCAAAATCACAAAAGAAGGACTGGCATCTCTTTATTACCTATTGTTGAACAATCTCAAATATATATTATTAAGTGAAAAAGGCAAGGCAAAGAAAGAACATTAGCGTAGTAGTAGTGCTGCCACTTGGAATTCTAAATAATATATCTATATACTTTTAGCTCAGTAATAGAGTGCTGCTCTGCACTCTCTGAGGCCCTAGTTTCGATCCCCAGCACTACAAGAATGGGAGAAGGACATGGCAATCCACTCCCAAAGCAGTCCTGAAACAATCAGCCATTGAAAACCCTGTGGATAGCAGAGAAACACTGACACAGTGCCGGCCACAGCACTGTGTCAGGGAGTGTTTCATTCTGTTGTACACAGGGCCACTATGAGTCAGACTCTACTCGACAGCAACTAACAACAACAATAAAAATTATATATTTAAATATGCATAAAATGTCTTTTGAAGGATATGCAAAGAACCTGGTCACAGGCTCTGAAGAAGAAAACTAATAACATATCCCTTTAAAACTTTTTAATTTTGAACCACCTGTTATGGCCTTCATTAATAAAATAAAAAATAAAATGTGGGAGTATTTTTAAAAGGGTAACAGCAACTGCACTTCCTTGGTTACTATCCAAGTCCTCTAAGTTTTTCCTGTACTAAAGTTTGAAATCAGCTACTCTGCTCCAGTTTGCCTGGACCTGGCCTGGTATTAGCCCTCAACCTCTCAGGTCCTGGGAAACCCTCCATCCAGGTAAACTGAGATGGGGGTAAATTGGCATCGCGTGTATGGTGCTGTTTCTCCAATTGCCAGGTGTGAAATAATAAGAAATACACATATTGTTCTCTGTTCCCAGTTCCTGACAGAGAGCTCCTAAAACTCTTGGAATTTCCTGGAAGGAGCATCTTTTCTTCTAATGAGGAAAACTTTTGGTAGACTTTTGGATAGAGGCTGGTGACCACAAAGACTAACCTATGTTTAGAAGCTTGGAACTTTCAGCTCCATCCCTCATTCTTCAAAGAGGAGAGAAAGGTTGGAAATGGTGTAAATAAATGTATTAGCCAGCTTTCCATCACTGTGAAAAAAATGTCTGAGAAAATCAACTCAAATGAAAAGGAAGGAAAGGTTTATTTTGGTATATGAATTCAGAGGGCTCAGTCCGTGATCAGTTGTCTCTGTTACTTTGGACCTGTAGCAGCACAGTATGTCATGGTGGGAGCACATGGAGAGGCCTGTTCACTTCCAGGGTCTCAAGGTCAATTTCACAGGTATTCCCCTAGTGACTTAATTTCCTTCCACTAGACCCTACCTCTTCACCACCTACATGCAGTGGCAACCATGGGCCTTTGGGGGACATTCAAGAGCCAAACCACATCAATAACCAATCATGCCTATGTGATGAAGCCTTCATAGAACCCCTGAACAATGAGGTTCTGAGACTTTCCAGGCTGTCAAACACATGCTCCGGATCCTTCCAAACCTGCCCCTATGTATCTCTTTATCCAACTATTCACCTAAACCCTTTATCACACTGTCCATTAATATTATAAAGTAGTAAATATAAGTAGGTGTTCTCTTGAGTTTTATGAGCCATTCTAGCATATTAAACCTGAGATAGGGGTTATGGGAACCTAAATTTATAGCTGATTAGTCAGAAGTATAGACAGCAACCTACTATCTTTGAGTAGCATCTAAAGTGGGGAGGCCTCATAGAATGGGAGAAAAATCTTTGTCAACTATACATCTGACAGGGATTAATGTATTAGCTCATCATCGTTGTGGCAGAGAAACCAAACAAGGCAAACTCATGGGGAAGGAGATGATCGAATGGGGGGCTCACAGCTAGAGGATAAGTCTATAGTTGGGGTGGGGCAGGCAGCAAACAGAGGCAGGTGGCAGAATCCATGATGAGTGACCTCACAACATGATGATCGGGAGGCAGAGAGGGCTGACTGGAACCACGGGTCCAGTATAAAACTCCCAAGCCCCACCCCTAGGGAGTCAATTCTGCAAAACTAGAATCTCATCTTCCAAAGTTCCATGACCATCACAAACAGCATCACCAGCTGGGACCAAACATTCAACACATGACCTTTGGGGCACATCCAGATCGTAAACATAACAATTAATACCTAGAATACACAAAGAACTAAAAAAAAATGAAATACCAAAAAAAGAAACAATCCAATCAATGAGCAGACAAACTGAATAGTCTTCAATATAAGAATTGTAAATGGCCAATAAATATGTGAAAAAAATGTTCAACATCTTTAGTCATCATGGAAATGCAGAACAAAACTACACTGAGATTCCACTTCACCCTAGTCAGAATGGCTACCATCAACAAAACAAATGCTGGCAAAACAACAAATGCTGGCAAAAATGTAGGGGTAAGAGGAACCCTAGGATACTGCTGGTGGGTCTGTAAACAAGAATAACCATCTGAAAATCAGTGTGGAGGTTTCTTGGAAAACTGAAAGTAAAATTACCATCTGATCCAGCTATCTTACTCCTAGCTATCCACCAGAAGTTACCTAAGTCATCATACTTTAGCGATACCTGCACTTCCATGTTCATTACAGCGCTGTTCACAATAGCCAAGATATGGAATCAGCCCAGATGCCCATCAACAGATGAATGGATGAAAACAGGTGGTATATATACACAATGGAATATTGTTCAGCTGCAAAAAAGAATGGATTATGTCATTTGCAGGGAAATGGATGGAATTAGAGATCACTATTTTAATTAAAACAAGCCAGACTCAGAAAGACAAATACTGTATGTTCTCTCTCATATGTGGAAGCTAAATTTATTTTAAAAAGTAAATATATATATTTATATATGTATATAAGATTGGAAAGGATAGGGGATATATGAGGAGAGGAAAATAGTGGGAAGGCATGGGAGCAACATGGTGAGGGAGTACTGAGAGGGTGTATAAGAGCACACTACATGATATAATTATGTGGAAATGCCATAATGAAGCTCAATATATTGTACACTAATTAAAAATAACAAAACTCCAAATAAATAAAACTCCAAACGAATAAGTAAATAATGAGAGTTTAACCCGTATGATGGGCTGGGCTCAGTTGGTAGAATGCTATTCTGTCCTCTCTGAAGATCCAGGTTTGATCCCCAGCACCCCCAAAAAGGAGAAGGACATGGTAATCCACACTCAAAGCAATCCCAAAACAATCAGGTATTGAAAACCCTGTGAGGGTCGCTGTGAGTCAAACCCAATTTGAAGGCACCTAACAACCACCACCTGTGAATTAAATTGAATCACAGCTAGCTAGCTGGTGTCCAGAAAGTGGAAGGATTGCATAGTGTGGAAAAGCTCACACGTCTAGAGAAACAAGTGATCTGCGTTGATGTGAGAGTAGCAAAACCAGTCTGGGTTTTCCTAGCCCCTATCCCAGGACTGCTGAGTCCAATACATTGAGATTCTGGATAGAAAGAAAGGTAGAGAAAGCAGGAATTTGTCCCTTTGCCTTCCTGCCTGCCTGTCTGAGCTGCATCTTCTGCCCTTGGAGTGGGATGGACACCATCAGCTCCCCAGGTTCTCAGGCCTTAGGAACCAGACTGAATTATACCACCAGCTCTCCCAGGTCTTCTGCTTATCTATGGCAGGTATGAAACTTCTCAGCCACAATACTTGAGTGAGTTGATTACTCATAACAAATCTCTTCCCATATGTATTTATATATTCTATTGGCTCTTTCTCTGGAGAACCCTGACTAATGCTGTTGATCACCCTAATGTCTTCACCAAACCCGGTGGTACCCTCAGTGATCTTACCATGGTCTCCCTCCCAACAGGCTCCTCCTTCCCATCTCCCACTGTGGGTCCCATGGGCTAAACTCACCCAGAAGCCAGGCGGCAGAGAGCTCCTGGCTATAATCCAGGCCCATCAGCCTCCTGAGCACTGAGCAAGAGGAAAGAACAGCGTGGTCTGGGGTGGGGTGTGAGGTGGCCATGGGAAGACATCTTGAGGTCTCACATTCTAAAGAGGTCTCACTTTGGGGGTTTGGGGCCAAGAGCAATGAGCAGGAACTGAGAGTCCCAAGGTCTACCTCAACCCTTCCTTTCACTTTGCTGGGCCTCAATTTTCTGATTTACAAATGGCGGGAGGGAGTGGATTACTGACAACCATCCTTAGGTACCCATCTCAGTGGCCTCTTGGACTCATTACCCAGTTCCCCATGATGTCAGATCTCATGCACAGGCACAGCACTCTTGGAGGATTGAAACTCCCTCAGCTCTCAGTGCACACTGCTCTCACAGAATGTTCTACCCAGAAAGCTACCTGGTCAGTTTCTGATTCCACCTGAAAGTTATCTTCTCTTAAAGTAGCACTTCTCAACATAGGAGATTAGTTTACAGTGTTACTCATGGCCCCAACACCAGTGACTGTGATTCAGGATATCAAGGGTAGGAACTCCATGCAGGTTCTCCTGGCACCACACTTTGAAACCCACTGTCTTCAAAGGACAATGCTGTGTGGTAGTGTAAGAATTTTTAAGTTCATTTCCTTTGTAGTGAAAACGAGCTATTACTCTGTAATGGATATTTAAAAAAAAAAAAAACAATAAGAGTTAAGAGGCATCCAATCCATTTAATGCACTGCAGCAAGGAACTACCTGCTAAGTAGCAAAATTGCATTTCAAAACATGATCAAACGTCAACCTAATCAACCAGGTGTTAGGCTCTCAATCATGAGCCTCAAAACACATAATCAAGTATCAGTAAGCAGGTGTTGTAAGTGAAGATTGAGATAAACAGTTGCCTTTGTGGTTATTTAGGAGATTTTACAACATTAAAATGGAGTACCTCACACTCAAGCAAACCAGCTTCAGAAGTTCCATGGCTGAATAAAGCCAGATGTAATTAGCACAGGAGATTTTAATCTGATTGCAGTTAAACCTTTGGTCTCACTAAGGATATCTGTTTCCTTTATTCTCTTTAACTTTAAGGCGTCACCCGTATGGCTGAGTCTTTGAAAATTCACTAGAACACATTCCACTGTTTCAAACTAACAATTTTGAATGCTTTAGAGAAAATTGTGTCCAAATCACATACTCACAGAAGGTGCTGAAAATGTATACACATTAACTACACTGAAATTGTAATAATAAACACCAATAACAAAAGATGAATGTGAATCACATTTGACTTCTGCAATCACAAGAGGTCCCATTAGACACTGCTACCATAATTCAATCCAACTTTGAAAAGTAATTCATAGGTAACATCTCTCAATGTGTGTATACATTTATTGGCACCCCTGGAATATTTAGCACCCCAATGCCAGGGTCCCATTCTACCTGTCTGTTCAATGTGACAAGATAAGGGAGCTCGGAAGAAAAAGCAAAATGGAAATCAACAGGTAGAAGCTCTATCAATTCTTTGGCTGCCTCCTCTAAGAATTGCCTCCTACATTCCCTCTAGTCACACTGGAGAACGGGCCCCTCCTTCTCTTTCAACCAAATCCTCCACCAACTTTTGGAACTGAACTCCATCAGGCTCCCTGTCCCATGTCTTTACCTTCTGCCCATTCTTAGTTCTGGTTTGTCACTATTCATGTATAACAGGATGTTAAATGAGAACTGGAGACCAAGGCACCCAGAGGGTATAACTGCTACATTCTAAAGGATATGTGGAACCATCTGTGAAATTTCAAAACCCTATAACCAGGAGCCAGCATGATGATTTCTAACTTCCCTCCACCAGACATGGTGGCACTCACCTGTAATCCCAGGACTTGGGAGGCTGAGGCAGGAAGACTAATAGTTCCAGGCCAGACTGAGCTATACAGTGAGATCTTGTCTAAATTTATTAATCAACTCTTTCATTGATTCATTCCCTCACTCATAAAAAGGCTAAAAAGGGGCAAAGGAGTGAAGAATAGGAGGACATTTTTGCAGGAGAGCCATTAGGATGTTGTCTATCTCATCCCCCAAGATCTGAAGGACGAAGGAGACATCTGCCCTGGTGTCAAACAACTGGAGAAATTTAATGGGAACCCTTGGAAAGATTAATATGTACCTGAAGATGGGGTCAGAGGGACTGGAATCCACCTCATGCATGAGAAAAAGCAGCCTGTGGCCACAGAGCAGAAGACTGAGTCTAGAAAGTAACCTCACTGTTGGGGAACAAATGTAAAATCCTGCTCAGGAAGAGGCAATGTGTAAAAGAAGACCCCACAGGAAGAGCCTCTGGGCAGTACTAGAGGGCAGGGCTTGAGGGCAATAGAAGGAGGATCAGGGGCAACAGACCGGCTAAGGATTTGCAGTTGGAAGGGCCCACATGTTGAACCTTCAAGGAACCCAAGGAAATGTCCAGCCAAAGTCGACTCTGAGCTTCTGCCCACCAGGAGACTTAAAGCTGGCACCCTCCCTGGTCAGCTCACTCTTCTCCTGTGTCTGACCCTGGGGTGAGAAGCATAATCAACAAGCAGAGAAGAAGAAATGTTAGGTGAGGGGAGGGACCAGCCCCACCATCACATCAGGGGCCTCCTGGAGAGCAGGAAGAAGATCCAACAGGAAACCAAGTTGTGTAATCAAGAGTATTGATTATCATCTTGGAGTAGATATTCTCAGTTGAGGCTGCAATTGTGACCTAACGTGATCCCAAATTTCCTTTTACGTAGGAAGAACCAGAGAAATGACCAGTGTTTGAGTAGATTTAAACAGATAATAGAAGACAAATGTAAGACTGCTTTTAGGAAAAATTGCCACGGATGCTGATATTCCACATACAGCCACAGAGAAACTCAGAGAGGGAGCACAGACCTCCCCTGCTGAACCCTACACCATCTCCTAGTGTTGTCCTATCTTTTTCTTCACTCAAAATTAGTAAAGTCATTTTCCACACTTCCTGCCTTCCCTCATCGTCTCCCATTTATGATTTATCCACAGCCATCTGGGTTCTACCTTATTATTACTGCTCAGAAACATCTCCAAGGGTCACCACTGACATCTACCTGCTTTTTTCTTCTTTCTTTTACCAAAACAAAATTGGGTTTGTTTTCACATGAGAAAAATGAAAATGCTTATTATGAAAATCATTCAGACATCTAAATGAACATAAAACAAAATCCATAAACCCATCCACACCAAGTCAAGCACAGTTAGCAGATTGGTATTGATCCTCGATTACCTTCTGCTTGTATATACAGGTGCAGAAGTAGAGAGAGTACACATGTATAAACATTGAGTTACTTCAGCTTTTTCATTATTGTTGTTGTTAGGTGCCATTCAGTTGGATCTAACTCTTAGCAACCCTCATAGGGTTTTCAATGGCTGATTGTTTCAAGATTGTTTCAGGAGTGGACTGCCACATCCTTCTCCAATTTTTGCGGTGCTGGGGATCAAACCTGGATCCTCAGAAAGTGCAGGGCATCACTCTATCCACTGAGTTAGTCAAATTGGAATTCATGTGATTCAAAGATATACTCAGACCAGTTAAATGGAACAAAGTTTACTTCAGCAGAAAAAAACATTCTAAGAGAGTGGAGAATTCCACATCAAGACAGTTCAGAATGCCCACACCGCACCATATTCACAGGCTATATTTACAGCTAGAAGAAAGGAAATGACATACAGAAACAATCTGATTGGCTGCAGTTGCCATTTACTGAATATGGTCATGTTTTGGAAGCTTTCGGCCTCTGATAGGCTGGAAGTTCAGCCGCTATGATTGAGAATGAGTTGCTTGGTTACAAGGGTACACTCATGTTGTTTACAGTTCATTCACCCATCAAGCTAGGTTATAGTTCACAATGTATGGAGGCTACTTTGGGCCAAACTATGATTCAAGTATAGGCCAACCTTACCTTAGTTTAACAATATATAAGCATACCCAACTATTTAAAATCCATACATGCAAAAGCGAATATATACAAGTTTCTATGCCTATTTTCAGAAGTATTTAGTAAATTTGAATAGATGACCCACACACACACAAAAAAATTACTTGGCCTGCCACAGAACCATAGTCCCCATATGCCCATAGTCCCACCAGTCCAGCGATTTAGGCAGGAGGATCCAAGTTCAGATCTGTGTAGGCTACATAGCAAGACTCTGTCTCAAAAAATCAAGGGCTGGGGTATAACTCAGTGGTAGAGTACTTGCCTAGCATATGCAAGACCCTGGGTGGGACACACACACACACACACACATGCACACACACACACACACAGAGATACATACATATAAAGTTATAGGAGATGCAAATGAATTATTTACACAGATATATTTACCCAGTACTGCATTTTTAAAATATTTTAATTTTTTTTTTTGCATAGTGAGCTTTAGAATATTTTAGTCCCCCATTACTTTCTTTTCTTCAGTATTTTTGTAGGTTTTTTAACATACTTTTTAAATTTTTTAATTGACAGTAGTTATACATATTTACAAAGTACAGTATGACAATTCAATACTTGTACACAATATATAATGATCACATAAGGGTAAATGGCATATCTATTACTTCAGACATTTATCATTTTGCTGTGAAGGGAACATTCAAAATCATCTCTATTATTTATTTTTAAATATTCAATTAGCTGTTGTCAACCATAATTCATCTGGGCTAGGGTTTACTTCATTTGGTAGAGTGCTGCTCTGTGATCTCTCAGGCCCTCGGTTTGATCCCCAGCACTGCGAAAATAGGAGAAGGACCTGGTAACCCACTCCCAAAACAATCCCAAAACAATCA
>VMDO01018474.1:0-42111 GCA_007922755.1 Pedetes capensis
TATATATAGTGTATATATACTATATATACACTATATATATACACTATATATATACACTATATATACTATATATATATAGCGTATATATATATATAGTATATATAGTGTATATATAGTGTATATATACTATATATACACTATATATACACTATATATACTATATATATATATACGCTATATATATAGTATATATACACTATATATATAGTATATACATACATATATGTATGTAAAGTAACATATACATATATGTATGTACATATAGATATGTGCATGTAAAGTAACTTATTAAAAGCCATTGGCTCACATGATTATGAAAGTCAGCCAGACCTGCAACACGCAGGGTGAGTGAGCCAGTTAGAGACCCAGGAGAATTGATGGTGTTACCATTCTAAGGCCAGCAGGCTCAGGAGTTTTTCACTCAGGAGCAGTTGGTGGCTCCTTATGATGCCAGCAAGGGAAGAGGAATTCTCTTTATTCACAGGATAGTCAGACTTTTTGTCCTATGCTGGTCTCAGTTGATTGGATAAGGCTCACTCCTCATAGAGAGACCAACCTGCTTCACTCAGTCAATCTTTTCAAATGTCAGTATCATCCAAAAGCACAGCCACAGAAACATCCAGAACAATGTTGGACCACCTATCTAGGGACTCAGCAGCTCTTCAAGTTGACACATGAAATTAACCATCACAGATAACCCTGTCCTTCCAAATTACACGGTACTTAAAATTCCTGTTTTCACATGTTAAAAGGAAAATTCCTTAGACTAATTAAATTTAGTTCAACAAAACAAAACTAAATTGATTTGCAGGTTCTGAGAATTGATGAGCAGGTTCTGAGAATCTTCACCAACAATGCAATCTGACAGCATTTATAGAAAACCAAAAGTGCATCATAGAAACAACTTAATTGGTAATAGTCAACCAACCAGTCAATTGCTTACAGCTTAACCAGTTAATTATTTATAGTTTAATTAGTTAATTGGCTACAGGGCCTCCTGCAACCAACCAAAGTTCAGTTGCTGTGATTAAACTGTATTGGTTCTATCTGTTGGTCTCATTGCAGGTGTTCAGTCCAAGTCCATGGTCTTCTACAATGTTTTATTTAACCCTCACTTAGCACAGAAGCTAGGTACTATCTATCATTTGTTTAATTCTACGACCTGGCTGGGGTTTAGCTCAGTTGTTAAGAGTGCTACTCTCTGCTTTCTGAGGCCCTGGGTTTCATCCCCAGCACCCCACAAAATGGGAGAAGGATGTGGCAACACACTCTTGAAATAGTCTCGAAAAAACAGCCATTGAAAACCCTATGAATAGCAGAGAAGCACTGACACAGTGCTGGGCATGACACAGTGTTGGGGAGTGTTTTGTTTTCTTGTACATAGGTTGGCTTTGAGTCAGACTTGACAGCACCTAATCACAACAGCCACTATCTAGTCATAACTGAAGATTAATTAAAACAAAATTTTTAAACTTTTTATTGGAAATTTTTAATGTACACCTTAATGTGATTCATTCTGACATGCTTTTCATTGTGACATTTCCATGTATGCATTTTGCTGTACATTATACATATAAGTTCCCCCTTACCCTCTTGTGCACTTCCTCTCCCCTTCCCACCTCCACACCAAAGACTTCTCTTCCAATTGCTTAACTTTTTATGGTCATATTTTTCTATATATCCTTGGGTTCCAGTTCTGTTTAAGATAGAAACTTTTTCTGTAGTGAACTTTCTTTTTACCTTGTCAGAACCATTACATGAATTTTCTAGTCCATCTATAATAATACCATTCTTATCTTTTTAAAATTATGTTCTGACCTCTGCATAGGATTTTTTCCTTCTTATAATTTTGACTCAGCTCCCACATATGAGTGAGAACATGTGGTATTTCTCTTTCTGAGCTTATGTTCGTTCACTTAAAATAATTTTCTCCAATTCCATCCATTTTGCTGTGAATGGCATTATTTCATTTTTTTTATTGCTGAGTAGTATTCCATTGTGTATATGTACCATAGTTTTTTATCCATTCTTCTGTTGATGGGCACTTAGATTGATTTCGTATCCCTGCTATTGTGAAAAGTGCTGCATTGAACATGGAGATGCAGGTGTCTCTGTGATATGATGACACATCTCCCTTTGGGTAAGTTCCCAATAGTGTTATAGCTGGGTCATACGGTAGATACATTTTTAATTTTTTAAGATACCTCCATATTGATTTCCATAGTGGTTGGACCAATTTACAGCTCCAGCAATGTAAGAGTGTTCCCTTTTCCCTGCAACCTCGCCAGCATTTGTTATTTGTTTTATTGATTGGCCATTCTTACTGGTGTATGGTGAAATCTCAGAGTTGTTTTAATGTGCATTTCCCTATGGCTAGGGATATTGAGCATTTTTTCATGTGTTTCATGGCTTTATGGACCTCTTCATTTGAGAACGGTCTATTCAGTTCCTTTGCCCATTTGTGTATTGGATTATCTGTTTTCTTGGGTATTTTTTTCTTGAGTTCTTTATAAATTCTGGTAATTAGACCTTTATCTGATGTATAGGATGTGAAAAATTTTTTCCCATTTGGTGGAGGTTTCCTTGACTCTGTTAATTGTTTCCTTTGCTGTAGAGAAGCTTTTTAATTTCATGTAATCCCATTTATCTTTTCTTGTTGCAATTTCTTGAGCAATTGGAGTCCTATTAAGGAAATACTTTCCAATGCCTATATGTTGGAGTATATTACCTATCTTGTCTTCTATCAGTTTTAATGTTTCTGGTTTTATGTTGAGATCTTTTATCCATTTTGAGTTAACTCTCATGCATATTGAGAGATGCAGGTCAGTTTTCATTTTTCTGCATGCGGATGTCCATGTTTCCCAGCACCATTTATTAAAAAGGCTGTCCTTCCAGTTTACTTGCTTTGCTCCTTTGTCAAAAATCAGGTGGCTATAGGTGTGTTGAGGTATTACTGGGTCTTCTATTCTGTTCCAGATGTCTTCAGGCCTATTTTTGTGCCAGTACCAAGGTGTTAATTAGGATTGAAGATTTAATTACAACTAAATTCTTATATCAGCAGTTTTCTGGGTGCTTCTTTTGTACTGGGCACCAGATAAGGCTGCAAAGATGACCCAGAAGAGGCTGATTAGCACAAAGGACAATGATGAAGAAGGTTAATTAAATGAGTTTTACCTGAGAATTACTTCCTTCACTTTGTGCCCCTTTCATTGGAGACGTGGCTTATCTTTTTGTTGTTGTTGTTGTTGTGATTCCACATTTAGAGTTGGAACTCTACAAATGTCATCATCACTACTGTACTGAGTAAGAGTTAGTTATTGATATGCTTTGGATCTTAAATGCCCCCCCCCCCAAATTTATGCATTGACAGCTTGCTCCCTGGCTGATGGTGCTATTGGGAGGTGGTGGAAACTTTAGAACATAGGGCCTAGCTGGAGGAAGTAGGTCATTGTGGAAATTCCCTTGGAGGGTGTATTGAGACTGTGGCCCCTTCCACTCTTACTCTTTGCTTCCAGGCTGTCATGAGGTGAGCAGCTTTTCTCTGCCACATGCTTCTGCCATGATATACTATTTCACCACAGGCCTAAAAGCAACTGGGCCAAGAAACCATGGACTGAAACCTGTGAAACCTCAAGCCAAAATGAACCTTTCCTCCTTGTAAGTGTTTCCTCTTAAGGATTTTGCTATAGCAATGGAAAGTTGACTGATATTGCAGAGTAGGAAATGCAGAACGATTGATGAATAGAATCACTCAAAAGTGAGTCAGAAAGTCATAGGTGGCAACCTTAGTGGCCCACTGGGAGTTGGAGGGAGAAAATAGGGATGAAGGAGATAAGGTGATAATACATGGGAGAAGCGTGAGGTGAGGATGGAGATAGCTGGTCACATTCAGCTGTTTTCTTATTTATGTAGTTACTTTTTTGTGGTACTAGGGGTCAAAGCCATGGCCTTTGGAGATAATCCATGGCCCTGCGCATGCTTTGCAAGCACTTTACCACTGAGCTATGTCCCCAGTCCCTTCCTTCCTTTCTTTTATCCTTCCTTTATTTTCTTCTTTCTTTATTTTCTTTTCTTTTCCTCTTTCTTTCTTTCTTTCTTCCTTCCTTCCTTCCTTCCTTCCTTCCTTCCTTCCTTCCTTTCATTCTTTCTTTCCTTTCTTTCTCTTCTTTCTCTTTCTTCTTTCCTTCCTTTCTTTCTCTTCCATTCTTTCTTTTTTATTCTTTCTCTTTTTCTTTTCTTTCTCTTTCATCTTTCTCTTTTCTTTCAGCTCTATGTTCTTGAAGAAGATGCTGAGACCCTACCAAGAGAAAAGGAAAATAACCTAGAGCTCAGAAAAAGAAGATGTGGTAAGAGAAAAATCAGCTCCTGCCCTTGAACTTCTTGAGGAAAAACTAGAGGCTTGAGGCTTCACAGGTAGCATCATTCATGGGTGACAGCAAGCTTGACTAAAAGGAAGGTTGGACTAATTAAACATTAGTTCTCTGTTCTCACTTACTTTGAGCTTTTGTTCATGGTGTTCTCCTACCAGCACCTGACAAACTCCCATTAATTATTAGGTCTGAGCCCTACTGTTATTTCCTCCCAGAAGACTCTGGGGATCCCAGAGACTGGGTCTGGTATCTTTTCCCTGTGTTCTCCTCTCAATCTACTTTGGAAGTTAGTGCAATGATGGAAATTGCTCTCTGGCATGTCTGCATTCCTGAATAATCCAGGAGCTCCTTGCTGATGATGGCTGTGTCTTGCTTAAAGTTGTATCTCCAGAACTTACTTCAGTGCCTGGCACCAGGTAGGAATTTAGTAGTCATGTGACAACTGAAAAAATATCTCAACAACATTTAAGAGACTACACTGGGTGTGTGGTGGTGGGGCATCAGGAAGGGTGAGAGAAATAGTGATGAAACAAAGAAATCGGACACTTTTCTTGGCCTTAAAGAGCTTGTCATCTGGTAACACTTGCAAATAATGATGTCATAGAAGCCAGTGACCTAATGTGATACCATAGCATAAGACAACAGTAGGATGGCCAGACTAAGCAAATAAAAATACAGGGAGCCAACTTCAATTTAAATCTTAGCTGGGCAATAAATAGTACATAACATCTCATGAAATATTTGGGACATACGAATACTAAATATGGACTGGGGTTTAGTTCAGTTGGTAGAGCTCCACTCTGCAGTCTCTGAGGTCCTGAGTTCATTTCCCACCACTGCAAAAATGGGAGAAGGATGTGGCAATCCACTCCTGAGGCAATCCCAAAACAATCAGCCATTGAGAACTCTATAAGGGTGGCTATCAGTCAGATATGAATCCATGGCACCTAATAACAACAACAATACTAAATACAATTTGTTGCTCATTAAAATCCAAATTTGGCTGAACCTCCTATAATTTATCAGCCCCAAAATAGGGGCTGGGGCTTAGCTCAATTGGTAGAATGCTGCTCTGCACACTCTGAGGTCTTGGGCTTTATCTCTAGTACCACAGAAGTGGGAGAAGGACCTGGCAGCCCACTCCCAAAACAATCCTGAAACAATCAACCATTGAAAACCCTATCTGAGGCAGAGAAGCACTGACATAGTGTTGGACATGGCACAGTGTCAGGGAGTTTTTTGTTCTGTTGTACGTATGGTAGCTATGAGTTGGACTGGACTTGAGGACCTCTAACAACAAACAACAAGAGAAAAAAAAGGGCTATAATGTATTGTTTCTGTTTTTTCAGGGATGGGCCAGGAATAGTGGAGAAAGGTAGATGATTTTTCTGGAAAAGATAGGAACTGAGTTGAGTTGCAAAGATTGCAAGACAAAACTTGAGGAAGTACCCTTGTGGTAGTAGAAACCTCAAGTGACAAGGCAGGATGGTAGCATGCTCAGAGACCAGCTGAAATCTGATTGGGTCAGTGTATAAAAAAGGGGCCTGCAGCTGTAGCCCTGTGGCATCTGATCCCGTCAGATCTTGGAAGCTAAGCAGGGTCGGGCCTGGTTAGTACCTGGATGGGAGACCGCCTGGGAACACCAGAAGCTGTAGGCTTGGGAGAAGGACCTGGCAACCCCTCCCAAAAATCAATCTGCCATTGAAAACCCTATGAACAGCAGAGAAGCACTGACAATAGTGTTTCCCCTATTGTATAGAGGGTCGCTATGAGTTGGATACCGACTCGACAGCACCTAACAACAACAACAACAACATAAAAGAGGGAGAGAAATTTGGCAAATGGTTGGGGTCTGGTGATGTCTCATGTACACTTTGTGAACAGGCAGACCTAGATCTTTCTGCCTGGATAGATGTTTCCTTCTTGTTTAGTTACACATTAGTCTCTCTTTGTAAACAGTGAAGAAGAAAGACCAGGATCATTTGCAAGGGTCATAAGTTGCTCAATTTTTTTTCTTTCACACACTGGTGTCAAAACAGCATTTCTAGCAAAGTTGAGGAGAAAAATAAATACTAATGACGACTTAACAGAACAAGATGTGATGGTGTGAGAAACAGTATTAGCTCCCATGGCACTTGCAATTGTAGTCTTTCCCCATTTTCTGTTAGAGCATTAGTTTAGCATTATATACTAAAAGAAACAGGTATGAAGAGCTTACTGATCTAGGAAAAAGGAGGAAGTACTTAAATATAAAATCTTTATTGAGCACTTACTATGTTCCAGGTGGCAACATATGTTAGTTCTCCTGACCTTCACAGCAATATAATACTATAGTGTCTAAGTTAATACAATAACACTACAACCATTTTAATGCACATCTTGCTGTGTCTCACAATGTTTATACATGTATGTTAACTAGTGATTAGCTATTTTGGGATTTAACTCAAACACTGTCGTTTCCATTATGGCACACTTATGAGTAGGTATTTACAGATAAATACCAGTTATGGGAGCAGAAAGGAGGTATCATTTAATTCTGGCTTGTGAATGGCAAGGATAGCTTTGCATAGAGGAGATGCTTCAGTAGTGATTGACAGAATTATTTCACTTCTAATCAGGTTAATAATAGGCACGGTATGAAAAATAAGACACATTAATAGTTTTTAAAATAGATACTATATTTCATCATAATTAGCTATCAAAAGGTTTCTGTCATCTTTTATTAAATGTTTCATACTGAAGACACACACAAAATCTTGCATTTTGTCCCTTGGTTCTATTCAACACCCACTAACATCATTAGTCATATTCATTAAATAATCATTATTCATAATCTTCAGGTATTTATAAGGTTATATTTGGGTCCCATTTTTGTCAGAAATACTACACATAGAAATATATTTTAAATTTCTTTATAATTCTGTAACTTACGTGAATGGTTGCCTGGTTGGATTGACTAAATTATTCCCATATAATTATTTCAGTTATGTAAAATGTTATCTACTTAACTGGAATAATATTATAGCTATAAAATATTCAATTTTATATTATGTAAGATAAGATTTGGTAAAAAGAAAGGTCTGAAATGTTAGCAATATATCCCGTAGAAGAAAGCTGCTTAATTGTTCAGTATCTGTGACTTTTAGACACAACTACAATTGTAGATGGTGAGTGGGATTTAGCTCAGTTGGTAGAGCGAGAGGCAATCCTGAAAAAAACCCGTCAGTCACTGACAACCCTGTGAGGGTCACTATGAGTCAGAGACAACTTGGTGGCACCTCACAACAACATAATTGTAAATGCCTGCAGCTGTACCACCATAGCATCAGATCCTGTCAGATCTCAGAAGCTAAGCAGGGTGGGGCCTGGTTAGTACTTGGATGGGAGACCACCTGGGAACACCAAGTGCTATAGGCTTGGGAGAAGGACCTGGCAACCCACTTCCAAAAAAACAATCAGCCATTGAAAACCCTATGAACAGCAGAGAATCACTGACAATAATGTTTTGTCTGTTGTACATAGGGTCTCTATGAGTCAGAAACCAGCTGGATAGTACCTAAGAGCAATATAATTATAAACTTGAAAACAAAATGTTTTTGACATTTTTCTTCCTCAAAAAATATTCACCAAATTTTAATTAAGAAAATCAAAGAGCTTGTTTTGAATAGACTCTTAAAGTAAGCTGATACTACTGTCTTCATTTAAACAAAATCTGCCTTCCAAATCCTCTTTCCAAAAACTGTTTTCCTTTTCTTTGGTTAATATTACTTATTTTCCCTCAATAACTTATTTGTATGGTTCCTTAAAAGCTTTGCAATGTTTTCTTGGAAAAAAGAAGCTATTCAAAAATGCCAGGGTATGGGATTGGTGGTACATGCCATTAATCCCAGCAATCGGGAGGCTGAAGCCAGCCTGAGATACTTAGGGAGTTCCAGGCCATGTGGGGCTGCATAGGTGGGACCCTGTCTCAAAAACAAGCAAACAACAAAACCCCCTAAAAAAAAGCAAAGCAACAACAAAAACAAAAGATGTTTATATTTTAAAAAATTCCCAGTGAATGATTCTTTGCTCAGTAAGCGTTGACAGCCATGTTTGACCCCTTCTCTGAGAATGACTATTGAACTCACAGGAAGAAGGGTGTCATTCTGGCCTTGGAGAGAAGGCTTGCAAGGAAAGCCCTCGTGTTCCTCAGAGATCCATAGACGTTTGATAGTTATATTCATTAGGGAGTAGATTTTAAATGAGGGTAAAATTATGACTTTCATGTACTATAAAATGAACATGTATCAGAGATTTTAATTCAGGAATTAATAAGAGGACCAATAAGTGTCATACCCATTTCAAAAGAAAACCAACATTTATAGTCGGTTAAGGGATGAAGTGCATTTACAAATGAACACAAAATTGGCAAAACTGGCCAATATCCATGTGAACTCACTTTGTATTTTTATGCACAGGAATTATTTGCATCATAATCAGTTTCTCCAAATCAACTTCTGTGTTTAAATAGTTGTGAAATAGCTTAGGCAATAATAGTGACAGACAACACATGTTGTTGAGCTAGTTGTTGTTGTTAAGTGGCATCGAGTTGGTGTCTGACTCATAGCTTCCCTACGTACAAGAGGAGAAGCACTATTGTCAGTGCTTCTTTGCTACTCATAGGGTTTTCAATGGCAGGTTGATTTTTGGGAATGGGTTGCCTGTCCATCCCCCAAGCCTCCAGCACCTGGTGTTCCCAGGCAGTCTCCCACCCAAGTACTAACCAGACTTGATCCTGCTTAGCTTCCAAGATCTGAAGGATTGGGTGCCACAGTGGTACGGCTGCAGGCAGATGTGCTAGAGGGGTCGCTTAATAGATTTGGAAGTCCTTCATATTTTCTTATATATTCTTTCCTTTGTTAATTGGTAATTTTTAATGTACATCTTAATGGGTCTCATGACATTTCCATACATGTATTTCACTGTACATTGCTCATGTTCATTTCCATTTTACCCTCCCATGAAGTATTCTTTCTTTATAGAAAGTTTTTGGTGCACCTGACATCTTCATGATGGTATATAAATGAAGATACAGAAATTAACAGGTGAATAAAATAAGTTATTGGTACTTGTATGTGAAAAAATTAATTTTTCTCTCTACTCTTCATAGTTCCTAGCTGGGATAGATCCCATTAAACAAAGGGCAGACTAACAAGAGAAAAACAAAGAGAAGTTGTATAACATATATATATATATGTACACATGTTACCATAATGTGTGTGTGTGTGTGTGTGTGTGTGTGTGTGTGTGTGTGTGTGTATTATATACACGGTAGATACTGAGAGAAACTTGAAGAGGTGGCATCAAGGTAGAAACTATCAAGAAGTCACTCAGAATTCAGGCTTAAATGTCATCTTCCACTGAAATACACAAAGAAGGCTTCAGGGAAGGTCAATTTTTGTTTAAATTGGTGCCTTGTCCACTGACTAGAGTTTCTGGTGATGGATTCATTCTCTTCCTGGTATAAAACTGAAATTTCCTTTAGGGAGATAAATTTTCCTTACTAAAGTGTAACTTTTACTCTATTTTCACAGTTTCTGTTGTATCTACAGTTTCTCAAAATAATCAGCTTATGAAATCCTTATTCCAAGTAAGCATGTTTTGAGGTAGCCTACTATGGTCTCCTATGGGTCAAAGATATTGACCTTCAGGAATTCTTTCAGTTCAAAAGTATGAACATTCAGGAATTTGAGGTTGAAATGCATTTTGAATAATAAGATAAAAATCAAGGTCTCTTTTGAGGGTATGACATTAATTACAATTTGACACAAAATGGAAACGTCATTCTATTTTCTATACATGTATTGATGTAAAATAATGACTCCACTTTAAAGGAAATGAGAAAATAGTTTATTCTGAGTCAAATATGAGTGAATGTGGCCCTGGAATATAGATTCAAGTTACTCTGAATGACATGTTCCACCACAGAAGATATTACATGAACTTTCATAGGCATAAAACAGAAGAGCCAGGTGCCATGACACTTGCCAGTGACTCAGAAGGCTGGGGCAGGAGGATCTTGAGTTTGAGGCCAGAAGCAGCCTATGCAACTTCATGAGACTCTATCTCAAGATTAAAAAGGGGGCTAAGGGTGCAGCTCAGTGATGGAGCACTTGCCTAGGAGCTTGCACAAGACCCTGAGTTCAACTCCCAGTACTGCCAAAAGAAAAAAACAAAAAGGCTGAAATCATCAGGTAGATGGGCCACATTAAAGCCCAGGGTACAGATATTAAAGCTATTTTATCTCTAGGTTTGGAGGATACAGGTCTGCTACACTTAGTGATACATTCTGAGAGGTTTGTCTATTAAGTGACAAGAATGTTAGATTAGATAAGGCTGCAGCCATACCACTCTGGCGTCAGGTCTCAGAAGCTAAGCAGAGTCAGGCCTGGTTAGTACCTGGATGGGAGATTGCCTAGAAACACCAGGTGCTGTAGGCTTGTGAGATGAACCCGGAAGCCCACTCCCAAAAATCAACCCACCATTGAAAACCCTATGAATGGCAGAGAAGCACTGACAATAGTGTTTCATCTGTTGTATATAGGGTTGCTATGACTAGACAGGACCTAACAATAACAACAAGGGACCTAAAACAGCCCAAGATAATTTTGGCTTACAACCTACATCATTCCATTTTTCTACAATTATGATATTGTAGTCAGTCAAGATCAGCCTACAAATCTTTAATATAGATGTAGTTTCTTCAAAGAACTTTAGTTTCCACATGGTCCATGAAATACAATGTGTGTGTGTGTGTGTGTGTGTGTGTGTGTGTTAGGTGCCGTCCAGTTGGTATCCGACTCATAGTGACCCTCATCGGGTTTTCAATGGCAGACTGTTTCAGGATTGCCTTGGGAGTGGATTGCCAGGCCCTTCTCCCATTTTTGCGGTGCTGGGAATTGAACTCAGGACCTCAGGACTGCAGCGCAGCGCTCTACCAACTGAGCTAAATCCCAGCCTGAAATACAATAGAAACTTTCTATACAGTTTTGGATGAGTTATCCAACTATAAGAAATCTTATAGCTCACAGATTAACTCTAAAATAATAATAAGGATAATAGCTCCAATGATAGTAATAAAAACTGCAATATTCATCTTATTGATTCCTTTGCATGTACCAGTGTATTATTTTACATATTTTTTTAAATTTAAATTTTCAGAATACCACACACATATCATGCCAATTTTATGGAATAGCAATTCATGACTTCCTTTCTCTTAGCTCCTCTTTCCAATGAAGAAGACATTTTAAGTGAGTAAATTTTATTGAATTTTATGAATTATAGTACTTCAAAAGCAACATGTTTAAGTGAATTAAACAGAATATATATATATATATATATATATATACACACACACACACACACACACACACACACACACACACACATATATATATATATATATATATATGCTTTGGTTTCTTCAAATACTTGGCTTCTTTACTCTTAATTTGAATTTATAGATGGCTTTATATAGTTGCTTATGTTTAATCTCTGTACAATGCTTCAAAAATCTCATGTGGTATGAAAAGCTCAATATTTCCCTTTTCCTTCAAGTGGAGACAATAGAAGAGAACTTAGGTGCTTCGGATTTAGTGCTTGGAACTGTTGAGTTCTACCCATTCAGAGAGAGAACATCAGAAAGGGTCACAGATGAAATTACAAAACAAATATTGTTTGGGGGCCTGAGATAGCATCTAGACCCTCCATGGTGGAAAGCTAATTGATATTCCCACTTCCTCTCTCCTTTGCACTGAGGAATCTCCTTTTCTCTTCTGTCTTGTCCTTATCTGTTTTGTATGCTTCTGGAGTCATTTAGTGCTGGACTTCCTAAAATGAAACACTGTATACTTTCAAGTCTAATCTGCACCCTTTGAAGAGTTTTAGAAGGCTACAAAATCAGATGCAGATTCAAATTACAGCGTGAATCCAATCCACATGTGATTGTAATTCACATCTGATTTTGCTGCCCTCTAAAACTGCTGAAAAAGCATGGGTTAGATCAAAGAATATATGATATGCTGGGTCTGAGTTTCTTTTTTGCATACACTAGAGACCTAATTTTGTGTGTGTGTGTGTGGATTTAACCCATGGCTTTATACGAGGCAAGAACTCTACCATTGAGCTACAACTCCATCCCTTCTTATTTAATTAAACAAATACATACATAAATTAATGTATTTATTTATTTTTGTGGTACTCGGAGGTTGAATCCAGGGCCTCAAATATATTTTGCAATCACTGTACCACCAGGTTGCACTTCCCAGCCCATTTTTTATTTCTGATATTGAGACTGGGTTTTGGTAAATTGTTCAGGCTGCCTCTGGCCTTAAACTCAAGATCCTTCTGAGTGGTTGTAGTTATAAGCATGTGCCACTGTGCCCAATGCTATTTGTTTGTTTGTTCGTTTGTTTATGTTTAGTTTGAGACAAGGTCTTGCTAAATTTTGCAGGCTGCTTCTGGCCTTGAATCTGTGATCCTCCTGCCTCAGCCTTCTGAGTCCTGCTGAGATTATAGGTGAGCCCCACTGTGTCTGGCTAGGAACTAATTTTTTTATAGGTTGCATTTGTTTTATGGATGATTCTTTCTTCTTGTTCCTGTAGAGGTGGAAATGTATGATACCTTACCTTCATAAGGGTAATGGCAAAAGGGAGATTAGCAAGAGAAAACCATAATACATTTATTTAACCCAAGCCTCATGTGATGTGGGAGCCTTTAGTATGCATACCTGAAGACTCAGAGAAAACCATCACTTTTATGCTTAGAGTCAATGAAGAATGGACAGCCATGTAGAAAGGTGATTGGACCAAAGAGGACCACCTAATGATAATTGCCTAAGCAGGAAGACTCCACAAGGCCTGTTAGGCTTCCTCTTGGCTTTTCTTTGGGGATGTCCTTCTTGTTTGATGTTGAGTAAGACCCCTTCTGAAATGAAGGTCTTGTGATCTACTCTCAGACAAGGTAGGTCAGCTCCTACACAGAAAGTTGGAGGAAGGTTAGAGTAATACTTTTAAGCAACAGGCTTGCCTTGAAGAAAATTGGTTCTGGTTTCTAATACCATGGTATCATCTCATCCCATCAGATCTCAGAAGCTAAGCAGGGTCGGACTTTGGTAGTACTTGGATGGGAGACCACTGGGGAACACCAGGTGTTGTAGGGTTGGAGGAAAGACCCGACAACCCACTCCCAAAAAACAATCTGCCATTGAAAACCCTATGAATAGCAGAGAAGCACTGACAATAGTGTTTTCCCTGTTGTATGTAGGATCGCTTTGAGTTGGACACCTGCTTGATATCACCTAACAATAACCACCACTTTGGGAAAGAGGAATTCGGGTTTCTATGACTTGCTTCAGGTAAGAATAAAGGATGAGAAGCAGGAGGCAGAAGGTCAGAGAAGTCTTGGTTCTGAGATCTTCCAATATCCTTTTCAAAGTTCAAAGTACTTAGTGTGTCAAAGTCCCATCCCCTGGGGAATCATTTTCTGAGCCCCAACATCTCATGGTCACAGTTCTAAATTCTCAGTGTCTTGCTCTGCATTTTCATTTCCCAGCTTGCCATGGTTGCAGAAGGAAAACAAAAAGCAATCACTACACCAAGGCCCCCTCTAAATAAAGACAGCTTCCCCAGCATGGCTCTGAGTTTTCTCCACCCTAGTAATAGAAAGGTTCAGAATAAGGAAGTAGCATGAATCACTCATATTGCCACACCTCAGGAAAACCCCTGCTGCCTTCCTCTTGTGCTGTGGTCACTCTTTCTAGCCAAAGCATCAGGTCACAGGAGCTAGGTTTTCAGAATATGTTGTTGTTGTTGTTAGGTGCCATTGATTCAGTGTCCAACTCATAATGACCCTATGTACAACAGACAAAACAGTATTGTTACTGCTTCTCTGCTATTCATAGGGTTTTCAATGGCAGATTGTTTTTTGGAAGTGGGTTTCTGGGTCCTTCTCCCAAGCCTACAGCACCTGGTCTTCCCAGGCAGTCTCCTATCTAAGTCCTAACCAGGCCTGAGCCTGCTTAACTTCCAAGATCTGACGGGATCAGATGCCACAGTGGTATGGCTGTAGGCTTTCAGAATATAGATGGAGAGATTTTAATTTTGGTAGTGTACATTTGATTAAAAATAGCAGCAACATTAGAAATAAGGCCAGATAGAAAAAACTCTGACTGAATACCAGAATGGTTTTGCTTATAAGTTGGTTGTTTGGGAGTGGGAATGCCATTTCCACTTCTTGTGTATTTATTCTTTCTGGCCATGAGGAAGACTCTTATTAGCCTACTCAACCATGTCCTATGCCCAAACTCCAGAAGTGTGTATAGTGTATTATTTCTGTGGGGGAAGGTACATTCAGCCTTCCAATATGGTTTCCAGGACATGTTTTTCCCTATTCCCTGAGATTCTAAAAGCTGATGGGAGGCAACCCTCTAGCCAACTGGATGGGCAACGGGGAAGAGGCTTTCCCTAGACGTGACAGAGCTTGCCACAGAGATGGGCTTGGAATGGGGAGGAGAAGACTTGGATTCCTGTAGTGAAGAAGAGGTGACTTGAGGTCCCTGACTGGGTCATCTCTGTCACTGAGGATGGGAAGAAGGGGAAATCTATGGAAGCATATGGGACAGGGACAGGGTCATCTTGATGAGGATCAGAACGAAAGTGCTCTGATATCATACAGCCTAGAAAAGGCAGGAAAGGTTTTGTGGTTGTTGTGTGGGGAAAGGTGGAAACATGTATCTGAGGTAGGGTTGTGTTGAGCCTTCAGAATAGGAAAGTAGGCTTTGGTTTCTCAGGAAGCTCTTTGTACTGTGTGCACAGGAACCTCAGCATGTGTTGATGTTGATTAACTGTGCATAAATCCTGATACTGTTGAAGGACTCTTGGCTTGACGTTAGTCTAAATGTATGATGGCGATTTTGAGAAACTGATTGTACCTGGGAAGCCATTAGCTCCCCAATTTATGATATGGGGGGAAGAGTGATTTGGATAATGACCTTGATGTTCCCTTCAAAATTCAAATGATCTTGAAGGTTCCTTCAGTTTTTTCAGAGTCCGGATTGATAGGATATCATGATTCTGAATCAGCCGGGTCATGGTGCAGGGCTGTAATCCCAGTGATTGGGAGGTGGAGGCAGGAGGATCACGAGTTTGAGGCCAGAGGCAGCCTGCATAACTTAGTGAGATCCTGTCTCAAAATAAAAAGTAAGAAATGGGCTGGGGTGTAGCTCAGGAGTAAAGAATCTGCCAAAGCATGTGTGAGGTGCTGGGTTCAATTCCACAGTACCTCAAAAAAAAAAAAAAAAAAAAAAACCCAAAGATTCTGGATCAATTATGTCTGCTACTTTTTGTTAGGTGTGTGTGTGTGTGTGTGTGTGCATTTTAGTTGCCATGTAATGCCTAAAGCAGGAAGAAAATTCAGCATAAAATGGCCACATAGATGGCCATGAAGGAGGAACTTGGAAGTTGCATCATTTTAGTTTTTTTAACAATACTTTTATTGATAAAATATAATATTATGTACTATAGTATTTACTATTTTAAAGTGTACAATTCAGCTTTTTTTAGTATATTCATATTGTCATATTGTTGTGGTTGCTGTTGTTAGGTGCTGTTGAGTCCAACTCATAGCGATCCTATGTACAACAGAACGAAACACTCCTCAAAACTGTGCCATGACCAGCACTATGTCAATGCTTCTCTGCTATTCATAGGGTTTTCAATGGCTGATTGTCTTGGAGTTGTTTTGGGGGTGGGCTGCCAGGACCTTTACCCAGTCATGCAATTACCACCAATATTTAATTTCATAAAATTTTATTATCCCCCAAAGAAAACCCATCCTCATTAGCACTTTCTATTCCCCTTTTGCTCTGTCTTCTGGTAACCACTAATCTACTTGCAGTTTCTGTGAATTTGCCTATAGTGGAAATTTCATATAAATAGCATTATACAGTATGTGGCCTTTTATTGTCTGGCTTTTGAATTTCTTCCAGCCTGGGGGTCTAATTTTCTGGCACTATATTTGGCTGTGCTTCTCTGCTCTTCATTGGGTTTTCAAAGGCTAATTGTTTCAGGAGTGGGCTGTTGGGTCCTTCTCTCTGGTCTGTCTTATAACCCTTTTATTTCTGAGTGTGTCCTAATGCTATCCCTTCTCATTTATGATTTTAGTAATTTCAGTAACATTTTTATAAGCAATATACAGATGATACAACTCTGCTTGCTCAAAGTGAAGAGGATTTGAAAACTTGCTGAAAAAGATCAAAGAACACAGCCTTCAGTATGGATTGCGCCTCAACATCAAGAAAACAAAAGCCTTTGCAAATGGGTCAGTGAGCAACTTCATAATAAATGGAGAAATGACTTAGGTTGTCTAAAATTTTGTTTTACTTGGTTCAAGAATCAACACGCATGGAAGCAGCAGTCAAGAAATCAAAAGACACATTGCACTGCAAAAAGTTGTTGCAAAAGACCTCTTTAAAGTGTTGAGAAGTAAAGATGTCACCTTGAAGATAAAGATATACCTGATTCATACCATGGTATTTTCAATCATATCATATGCTTAAGAAAGCTGAATGGTGAATAAAGGAGATAGGATAAGAATGGATACTTTTGAATTATAATGCTGGAGATGAATATTGAATATACCATAGCCTGCAAAAAGATCAACAGATCTGTCCTAGAAGAAGTACAACTAGAGAGCCCCTTGGAAACAAGGAAGGCTAGATTCTGTCTCATGTGGTTTGGACAAGTTGTGAGGAGGGACCAATCCCTGGAGAAGGACATCAGGTTTGGGAGAGTGGCAGGTCAGTGAAAAAAGGATCCTCAACAAGATGGATTGACATAGTGGCTGCAACGATGGGCTTAACCATAAAAAAGATCATGTGTACGACACAGTGTTGGGTAGTGTTTCATTCTGCTGTACACAGGGTTGCTATGAGTTAGACCTGACTCATTCACACTTATAATAATAATAATAATAATAATAATAATAATAATAATAATGATGATGATGATGATGATGATGATGATTTAATTGTACAAAGTAAGGGATTTCACTATGTCATTTCCTTGCATGCTTTAATCATATTCACACCCTCTATTACTCCTACTATTTTAGTCATTTTTATTTCTTTATGGTTTCTGCTAATGATAAATTGTCTATTTTTGTTTATATCAGAATATTTTACATTTGCCTTTGTTTTTGAAAAATAACTTTGCTCAGTTGAGCAAATTATTGGTTGACAGTGTTTTTCTTTCAGCGTTTTGAATATATTACTCCACTTTCCTCAGGCTTCAGTCTCACTGTGGATCTCTTTTTGTTTACTCTACTTGGATTCATCGAGATTCTTAGATGTGTGAACTATGCATTTCATCACATTTAGAAAAATTTTGGCCATTATATCTCCAATATTATTTTCTGTCTTTTTATTGATCTCTCCTCTGGGACTTCCATTAGGCTTAAGGCTCTGATGTTCTATTATTCATCATTTTTTCTGTCTGGTCCTGGATAATTTCAATTGGACTATCTTCAAATTTACTGATTCCTTCTACTAGTTCAAATTTGTTGTTAATCTGATCTAGTGAATTTTTCATTTCAATAACTGAACTTTTTAACTCCAGAGTTTCCTTCATTTCATTTCTTTTCTTTCTTTCTTTCTTTCTTTCTTTCTTTCTTTCTTTCTTTCTTTCTTTCTTTCTTTTTCTCTCTCCTTTCTCTTCCTTCCTTCCTTCCTTCTTTCTGTACTGGGATGTTGAACTTAGGGCCTTGCACATGCTAGACAATTGCTTTAATACTGAGCTGCACCCACAGTCCTTCTTTTCATTACAATTTTTTTTGAGATAGCTCTCACTAAGTTGCATAGGCTGCCTCTAGACTTCAATTCATGTTCTCGTGCCTCAGCCTCCCAAGTTGCTGGGATTGCAGGCATGTGCCACTGTGCCTGGCCAGAGTTTCTATTAAAAGAATTTCTGAGCTGGGTGCAGTGGTGCATGCTTATAATCCCAGCGACTCAGGAGTCGGATGCAGGGAGATCACAAGTTTGACATCAGAGGCAGTTTGTGTAATTTAGCGAGACCCTGTCTGAAAAAGTTAAAAAATGGGCTAAGGGTGCAGCTCAGTGGTACAGAACTTGCAAAGCAAACAAGCATGAGGCCCTGGGTTCAACCCCCAGTACTGGAAAAAAAAATAATTTCTGTCTCTTTATTGATATTTTCTGTTTGATGAAACACCACTCTCATACTTATGTTTAATTTGTTATACATGGGTTCCTTTAGTTCCTTAGATGACTTAGTCTTTGTTTAGAATATCCAAAGTCTGGACTTCATTAGGAAAATTGACGACTTGTTTCCTTTTGAATGATATATATATATATGTGGAAATATACATCTGGAAATCAGAGTCTCTCTTCTCCCAGGGCTTATTGTTGTTGTTACTTGTTACTGTTATGTTCTTGCTGCTTATTTGTTTATTTGTATGGTGACTTTCCTGTATCAATTCTGCAGAATCTGTATTCTTCTTTATGTGTAGTCAATGAAGTCTCCATCTGGTTAGATTAATCGTCAGCAAATGATTAGACAAAAATTTCCTTAAATTTTCCTAAACCAGTAAATCCCCCCATATTTGCTGATGGGATATATGAGTGCATTGGGTATGTACTGAAAGCTCTTGCAGGCAGTATACAACTCTGCTTCAACCCTTTTGTTCTTGTGCAAGAGACTCGAGGTAAGGCAGAGGGGAGAGATGAGGGCCAGTCGAGGTCCACTCCTGCTCATGGATGTATGCAGCCTTGCACATCTGAGTGACCTTTTGGATACCTAGTACTGTGTTTGCCTTTTGAATACCCTTATAAACTTTTCAGGGCTGGGGTTTAGCTCAGTTGCTAGAGCACTGCTCTGCACTCTCTGTGGTCCTGGCTTCAATCGGCAGTACAGCAAAAATGGAAGGAAGAAGTGGCAATCCACTCCCAAAGCAATCCTGAAATAATCAGCCATTGAAAAGCCTATGAGGGTTGCTATGAGTTGGACCTAACTTGACAGCACCTCACAATAACAACATAAACATCTCATTTCCCAGTTGTGTTTTTGTTAATATCCTATTAGCCTTAACCAGCAACACTGTCTCAGGCAAATGCAGTTTAAACAATTGCCACTGAGTTGTTGTTGTTGTTGTTTTTGTTTTATTTGTTTGTGTGAGAAGGGATCTCACTATGTTTTCCAAGCTGATCTTGAGCTCCTTGGCTCAAGCGCTCCACCTGCCTTAGCCTCCTGAGTAGCTGAGGCTACAGGTCTGCACCATTGTACCTGTCTTGTCACTGATTTTTTGAAACTAAATGCCATAGGTGTTAGGGTGTTGGCCCAGAGAAAATCCAGAGTTGTCTCAAATAAAGATGGGCCCTGAAAAAGGAGATTTGGGTGCTACACAGGTCAAATCTTAACTATTACAGGGCTTTTGGGAATTTCAAACCCATTCTTTCCTCTCCAGTGACTGCAGGATTGCTGGTTTTCATAGCTAGCATCATTGTTTGGCTGTTGGTTTTTAAAACTACCATGGAGCCAGGGAATTAGGGAGAGGGGGTGGGATTTGTTGTTGTTGTTGTTGTTAGGTGCCGTCGAGTCGGTATCCGACTCATAGCGATCCGACTCATAGTGACCCTCTGTACAACAGGGGAAACACTATTGTCAGTGCTTCTCTGCTGTTCATAGGGTTTTCAATGGCAGATTGAGTTTTGGGAGGGGGTTGCCAGGTCCTTCTCCCAAGCCTACAGCACCTGGTGTTCCCAGGCGGTCTCCCATCCAAGTACTAACCAGGCCTGACCCTGCTTAGCTTCCGAGATCTGACGGGATTGGATGACACAGGGCTATGGATTAGGCCATGTAAAAATGCCATAAAGCATTCCACTCTTCTTACCGAGAGTCAGTCATTCTTCTTGATTAAACGTTCCTTGGAATTTTGCAATCCTCTAGTTAATTTCCAGAAATTGGAAAAAGATTTTAACAATTTTTGGCACTGATCTCATTGCTTTTATGGGTGAGCAGAGTTTTCTGTGTTCCTATTCTACCATTAAAGAACTGTTCTCCCTTTATGGAATAAAGGACTTTTTTAAAAAAAGATAAAATCATTGAGCAAAAATCATAAAAATATCAAATGACCATATGCCAAAGATTTTATTTAAGATATTATTTATTATGGAGCCTAGTAAGTTATAAATTTTATAATTTCGAGAGTTATTTCTAAATTCAAAGGAGAATTAAAAGCACATGCACATAGACAATTGAGAGTGATGGAATAGTTTTACAAATAGACGTACATTTGGTAACACCTAGGGCCCAGAGATCAATGGTATTTCCCGGAACCCGATTCACTTTTCATTTCTTTAGCTAAGAATCTTTTGCATTATCATCAATTCTAACTACAGAGTTATAAAATAGCCAAATGACAATAAAAGGCAAAGATACCCTAGAAAACTAGATAGACAAGACACCAGTAACCTCTCTTGCCCTTATCAAAGTCTCATATAATCTTTCCTGATAAGGGAGAGCAGGGGAGGGGACAGAGAACAGGGAGGAGCCACACACAGCAGGTTCAGACATGGAAACAGGGCGGAGGGCAGAGCAGAGTGCAGGGACCACATTCAGGCCTTGGCTTGTGGGCAAGGGGACGATTACTGACTATACTCTGGGTGGTAAATCCTTTTCTATGCCTCAGGCACCTTATGTAGAAGGTGAAGGATGAGGACCAGGTGACCCCTAACGCTCCTTCCACTCTAGCTCTTTTATTCAAACTGCAGCCCTGGGATCAGTAGCAACCAGTGTCACCTGAGGACTTATTAGAAATGCAGATCCTCAGCTCCACCCCAGTCCTACTGAATCAGAAACTCCAAGGTGGATCCCAGCAATTGGTATTTTGACATGCTCTGATTCTGATGTAGTTGAATTTTGAGACCCATTGTCTACCAGTTTCCTAGGAGATAGAACTTTGATATCAGGGAAACTGATTTAGCCATCATGAGAGCTTATTTTGTGACTTCCTTCTGAAATTTGAAAGCATTAGGTTCTATCTACATGTAAAAGGAAGAAGTCACTTTGATGGAAGCTCTTTTTGCTTTTTATATTAAAGGGAAGAATTCATTACTGCTTACTCAGAATTCATCATAGGAAATGGCCTATCCCTTTGCTGTAGGCAAAACCTCAATTTAGTATTTATTTCAACATAACCAGTCCAAAGAAAGGTCAGAGAAGTATTTTTTGTAGCTTTGGGTTTCACATATTTCATATAGTTAGAAGTTTCTCTCCTAGTCGTCATTGTGGGCAATACTGAAATCAGATTTCCCTCCTCTTGTGATGGGAAATATTTGATCTTTATTTTCACTTGCAAAGGCCAAGATCATAAGGCACTATGCACTGGAAAGCTTTGGCTACTATCCTTTCCTTGTAGGTTATAGCTATGGTGCAGCATTTTAAATGGTAATTCTTAACATCCTAATTCTACAATATGTCTTCTAAGCATTGTTGGCATGATTTCTGTTCTAGTGTTTTCTGTGGAAACTGTTCTCTGTTCAACTCTATCTTATTGACTGATGCAAGGATGATCTTTTCTGATGCCCTGTCCATCTTTGAAAACTCTCTTATCAGTGACTTACCTTTGAGTATAGGTCCCTGATTTTACTCATTAAAGTAGTATCTTTGAAGTGAAGAACAGTGATGTAATAGTCAAAAACCTCATTACTCCCAGTGTGTTTTTATGGCAGTTGTGAATAGAATCACTACCAAGAAAGCATTGTGTCTGTGGTCAAATTTCTCTTAAAGACTCCTAATGTATATTAGTGTTAAAGAATCTGAGAGTCTTATAGTAAAGAAACTGCTTTTAACTCAACACTTTTTAGCTTCTTCGAGCATGGAGCATTTTTATTCATTAATATTATCTAATTGCATCCAGTCTGGGAAAAGCGAGTACAACTTTGAGGTGGTGATCTTGAGAATTTGATAAAGTAGTTTATTGAAAATCCAAGGGGTTGGTATGACTGTGAGCCCTGAAGCCTCCTTAAGTATGTTTCCATAGCATAAACAAAAGGTGACCAGATATTTCTCAGAATACCATTTTATTCATTTAATGATCAGCTGAAGTAAAATATGTGAGGAGTAGTCTGATAAAGCATCAATAGAAATATGAGTTATTTAGTGATTGTGCTAATTGAGTTTACCATGGCCTTGTTACTCAAAATGTGGCCCTTGGAGGTGTAGCATGGCATGATGTAGGAGCCTATTACACTGCAGAATCTCAGGCTCTCATTCAGACTTATTTGATCAAAAACTGTAGCAATTGGGGCAAGATGCAATTCCTATGCACACTGACGTCTAAGAAGCACTGACCTGGTGTGTTATGTTCTTACTCTTTCTGATAGACCTTGTTGTTGTTGTTGTTGTTGTTAGGTGCCGTCGAGTCGGTATCCAACTCATAGCGACCCTCATAGGGTTTTTAATGGCTGACTGTATTTCGGGATTGCCTTTGGAGTGGATTGCCAGGTCCTTCTCCCATTTTTGCAGTGCTGGGAATTGAACTCGGGTCCTCAGAGACTGCAGTGCAGTGCTCTACCAACAGAGGTAAATCTCAGCCCTTGATAGACCTTAGGCACTCCCTATTACCTCTTTTCTCTTTACTGCTTACCCTATCTGGGATTCCTTGCAATTCTTTTCTTCCTGGAAATTCAAATCCCTTACGAATCATTTAAATTCCAAACCATTGTTTAGAATTGACCCTTTTTCTGAATTCTAATGTTTTGTATGGGGGATGGGGTTTGGCTCAGTTGGTAGAGTGCCACTCTGCACTCTCCGAGGCCCTGGGTTCCATCCCTGGCACCACAAAAATGAGAGAAGAACCTGGCAATCCACGCCTGAAGCAATCTCAAAACAATCAGCCATTGAAAACCCTATGAATAGGAGAGAAACACTGACAATAGTACCGGGCATGGCACAGTGCCAGGGAGTGTTTTGCTCTGTTTTATGTAGAGTCACTATGAGCTGGACCTGACGCAACGGCACCTAACAACAACAATGTTATATGTGGTTTATTTTACATCAATATTATGACTGGGTGTGGGAAAGTTGTAGGAGGATCATAGGAAACTTTATCAAAGCAAGAAAAATTCAAATTCTCTAAATTTTCAAACAGCATCAATTAATTTTCCAAAGTCAGTTTCTCTAAGCCTTTTTTTGATAGTAGGAAAAGGCTGGAGCTCAGGGTACATTAATGACCCCTTTCCATTTGACAAAGGTTTCAAAGAGTTAAAAATATATATTCTGAAAATATGAACAATAACATTCTTTATTGCAGTACTTTAATTTCAGAAGTCCATCAAAACTATATAGTGGTAGCCACAAAAACATCCAAAAGCATATATATAGAATTTTCCAGCAAGGTTGCTTCCTTATTGGCTTCACTGCTCCAGGGTGAGGATGAAATATTGCTCTGTGTTAGTGGCCACAGTGCTTGTAAACGGACTTTGTCCTTTCAGTCTCCTTATGATCCATTAAAAGAAAAACAAAACAAAACAGAAACATGGTGAAAATCTATGGATTAAATACAGGTTTTTTTCCACTATAGGAAAATTGCCATGCTTCTCTGCCATTTATAGGGCTTTCAACGTAGTCAGACCCGACTTGATGGCACCTAACAACAACAACATAGGAAGATTAAATAACCCACTCTGACTAGACATTAGATCAAATTTATGAGATATGAACAAATCTTTACTAGATATTGAAAATGGCTTTTGATGACCTAGTACTCTATATCTGGATGAAGAAGCGAGAGAAAAATTTAAATTCTGACACAGATTCATTCAGCTTGTTCTTCACTGGGGTAAGAAGGGCTAGTCAGTGAATTCTCAAATATTTAATGCATAATTTTTCTTATTAAAGTAAACCTCAAATCTCTAGAGTTTTATCATCCTGAAAGATGTCACAATTCCTAAAATATCCCTGAATGGTCTTTCTTCTTCCATACTCACAGTAACAACTACCCATACCATAAGTATCACCTTAATATATTAAAACATGAATCATATAAAAGGGAAGTCAAAATGACAACTATGGGAAAAGAATGTGATACAAAGAAGTATACTTGGTGCTTAGGAGAGAAATCAGGAAAATGAAAAAAATCTAAATGCATGAGATCACTAAACTTAACATATTAAATCCCCTAGTGTCCGATTTTTATGGCTTTCCAGCATTCTGAAATGCATTAAGCCTTCTAGAAAGACAGTTTGCAACTCTGGATTTCAGCTTGTCTTTTAGTCATAAAAGCCTGCTTATGAATAAAGCATCAAGGGAGTCAGCCTGTCTCTAAAATAAGGAATAATATTCTGCTTTTTCAAGTCTCTGATATCATATACCTTCTTACTTTACAAAAGCTCAAATTCACTGAGGATTAAAATATTAAGAACCTAGTCATGCAAAGGAAACAAAAGTTGATTTCTCAGTTTCAAAATGCTTGGTTCTGAAGCCCTAGAAGGTATTGTCCAAAAAAATTTCTATGATAATGATAATGTTCTCTATATCTACTATCCACCATGGTGATGACTTCCCAAATAAATGGTTAAGTTTTTTTTTTAACTTTAAACTCAAATTTAAATAACTACATGTAGCCAGTGGCTACAGCATTGGACAATACAACACTAGGAATGTTTTCTTTCCATTGTTAACATAAAATTTGGAGCAGTATTTTTATTTCTTAATGTTATTTCCTAGTTTATATATACAAAAAAAAAAAAACCCTTTGTACCTGAGAATGAGAACAAGCTTTTAAATATTTTAGTGCCATTCCTTAGAGTTATTTTCTTGGAAATAATAACATATATAATCATTTAGATGACATCACACAAGTCATAGAAATGCCTGATGCAAAGTCCAAAGCACTTTTATGCATGTTTCTGTGGGGAAGTCTTGACTAGTATATAGAAAAAAGATTGAGGAAAAAGCACAGTGAAGGGGGAAGTCACTGCTGGTATCATAGATCTGTCATCTTCTGTTTCCTTCTACTGTGATTTATATTTCTTTTGAATGGCTTTACTAAGCCCTTTGATGTACTTCATGACATGCATGAGAATTACATATTTTACCTGCTCCTAAATGTGACTTTCTTTTATTTTTTTGCATATTGCCCACCCTCTATTATACCATAGGGCAACCATTCAGAATGTGAACTAGACCTGTAACAGCCTCCAGAAAAGGCCCCTTGGAGCTCTTTCCTTATGTAAATTAATAATGCAATGATGCTTCTTAGCCTGTCATCTCTTTTCCTCAGGTATTTATTCTTTTCAGGACTGGTTTATATACCACACAGGGAAACCACTTTCATCACTTGATAACTATGTTTTGGATACCACCACTTTTTGAACGGGATGAACTTACTCAGCAGGCAAAGGAGAAAATTACCTTATCCTTTGAAATTCACCATCAGATCTCCCTTTCTTGATTCTGGTTTCTATAACGTTTTAGTTTGGTTTTCAAACTTTCAATCACTCATTCAAGTTAAACCAACTGTCATCTTCTGGGGCTGAGGTCTACCATGCTTGGGAGGCCACAGAGGGAAGAGAGATTGTGTTAGCTCCTTTGCCTTTCCCACTACCTTTTCTGTCCCCAACTACCTGCCATTTCTCAGGCCTCCAGGATAGAGTGGAGCATGGTGGGGAGGATCAGATGAGTGGCAAAATCTTAGTTTATTTTTAAAAATGAGTAAACAGAAATTAGAGTGTAGAAAAATTAATCTTTTAGACATTCTATCCACTCATGCCTTCCTTTTTTCAGTAATATCTCAGGTCCTTCTTCACTGCAACCCTCTGTGTCCCTTGCATCTATCAAATAGAGACACAAATGTCCACACATACACTCATACACATTTATGTTGTTGTTGTTGTTAGGTGCCGTTGAGTCGGTATCCAACTCATAGCGACCCTCTGTACAACAGGGGAAACACTATTGTCAGTGCTTCTCTGCTGTTCATAGGGTTTTCAATGGCAGATTGAGTTTTGGGAGGGGGTTGCCAGGTCCTTCTCCCAAGCCTACAGCTTCTGGTGTTCCCAGGCGGTCTCCCATCCAAGTACTAACCAGGCCTGACCCTGATTAGCTTCTGAGATCTGACGGGATCGGATGCCACAGGGCTACAGCTGCAGGCACACATTTATAGATCCTTGTATTAGTCAGCTGGTACATTGCTGTGATAGAGAAACCAACCAAACCAAACTTACATGAGGAAGTATTTATTTGAAACTTATGGTTAGAGGATTTTAGTTCATAGAGGCAGAAAGCGTGTTGGTAGGGAAGGCATGGTAGGGCCTGTGGTACACAACCTCATATCATGGTGATCAGGAAGCAGAGAGCAGAGAGTTGTGGATCTGGGTAAAACCTCCAAAGCCCACCTTCAGGTAGCCACTTCCACAAAGCTAGAATCCCACCTCCTAAAGTTCCATGGCTTCCACAAACAGTGCTACTAGCTGGATGCCCGATGTTCAAACACATCACCTTTGGGGAACATTTAGATCCAAACCATAACAATCCCTAAATATAGGGAGAAAAATGCTTGTTCTTTATGCTTCCTGTTTCCTGATGCTCTTATTATAACCTGTCATCCACTCAAATGTTCCAATGAAGTGTCTTATTCTTTGGATCTTTCTGGCCTTTTATACCCTGGCAGAATTTGTGTGTTTTGTCCTAGGCTTTTGGGCTTTACTCTGTACTCGATACTCAGGGAAAAGTAATTCCCATTAGTGTTCTTGGTGGAAAAAAACACATTCACTTGTGATAACTCTCAGGTATCAAATGCATACATCTGATATGTAAATGGCCTTTGGAAACTTACTGAATTAATCTGTAGGAGTGACTCTTATCACTGAATATAAGGCACAACAGCAGCTTACTTCAGGAGCTTAGGACTTTGTTCTCTTCAGTTCACACCATGCAAACATGTTTACAAAGAATCCCTTACAGGCAGTTGACACCTATTAAATCAACATTGGAGGCTCAGCCAAAAATGAGACAACACAGACAACTTTATCTCCTACCCTGTTACATGGTCAATGCTGTCTAGATTTTTACACACTAATAAAAAACATGTTTCTATTCTTTGCAAATGGAATTATTTATCAGTAAAATCTAAATGGCTTTTAAAAAATTACAGAGTTCCATGGAGACTAAAGCTTCATTTTATATAAATGTAATACTAAATCATTTCCTTCTTTCATTCCTCTTCATTAACATTTAAGAATGAGGATCTATGGGCCAGGAGTCCAGCTCAGTGGTAGAGTCCTTGCTAGCTGTGCTAGGCCCTGGGTTCAATACCTAGCACTGAAATAAATAAATAAACCAGGTTCCCTTTATAAAATAAACAATGCAAGCCAGGTAATGTGCAAGACACCACTCCCACTCCCTTCCAGCCTAAGGCGTCCATGATCTCAGTCAGGATGTTACAACAGAAATGCAGAAAAGAGTCATTTTGGTGGTGGGTTGCCAAAATAATCTCTTAAATCCTTCTAGTTTCTTTTCTCTTACTCTTTTTAAACTAACTTATTTAAGTATGATTGACACAAGAGAAGTTATAGTTAATTAACATACATAACTTGACAAGTTTGGAAGTATGTACCCATGAAACCATCACCAAAATTAATGCTACAAACCTGTCCATCACCTCAAGAAGTTCTTTCCTTTCCTCTCTTCTCTCTTCTCTTCTTTCTCTTTCTTTCTTTTTCTCTTTCTTTCTTTCTAAGAATGCTTAACAAAAGTCTGCCCTTTTAGCAATTAAGTATATGCTATTTTTAGATTATACAAAATGAAAAATGCTATTCATCCTTCATCTCATTTCTCCTGAAGATGAATCTTCTCCTAATTTTGCCTTCATAATGTCAATGCACTTGCCTAAGCAGTACTTAATATACACCTTGAAATTATCCAGGTTAGTTCTCTGTCAGACCTTATAATACTGTTGGCAAGAGTTTTGTCTTATTCATCTTTGTACTCCCTCCCCCAAAGTGCTTATTTCAGTGCCTACCATATGGTTAGTTGTTAGGTGCTGTCAAGTCACATCTGACTCACAGTGATCCTATGTACAACAGAACGGAACACTCCCTAACACTGTGCCATGCCTGGCAGTATGTCAATGCTTCTCTGCTATTCATAGGGTTTTTGATGGCTGATTGTTTTGGGAGTGGGCTGTGTGTCCTTCTCCCAAGGCTACAGCACCCAGTGTTCTCATGCAGTCTCCCATCGATGTACTAACCAGGCTGATCCCTGCTTAGCATCTGAGATCAGGTGAGATTAGCCCAGGGTGGCATGGCTGGAGACTACAATGTGGTAGATGCTCAATAAATGTTTATCGAATAGAGGGAAATAGGTAAGATTGAGATAGATTCCTAATCATATTTTGCAAGTAAGAGAAGTAAGACTAATCAGAAATGGGCAAACTATTTCAACAAAGGGCTAGAGTTGTTGTTGTTGTTGTTGTTGTTAGGTGCCGTCGAGTCGGTATCCGACTCATAGTGAACCTCTGTACAACAGGGGAAACACTATTGTCAGTGCTTCTCTGCTGTTCATAGGGTTTTCAATGGCAGATTGATTTTTGGGAGGGGGTTGCCAGGTCCTTCTCCCAAGCCTACAGCTTCTGGTGTTCCCAGGCGGTCTCCCATCCAGGTACTACCCAGGCCCGACCCTGCTTAGCTTCCGAGATCTGATGGGATCGGATGCCACAGGGCTACAGCTGCAGGCAAAAAGGGCTAGAGAGTAAATATTTTATGCTTTTTTGGCCATCTGGTAGTTTTTAACAACTACCCATCCCTGCTGTTACAGTGGGACAGCAGCCACAGGGAGTATGTATATAATTGGGTGTGGTCACATTCCAATAAAACTTCATTCACAAAAACAGATGGCACCAGATTTGGTCTAGGGCTCCAGTCTGCCAGCTCTTTTACTAAACTTAGAGTGGTTTACTGACCTGACCTCATTCCACACCTAGATGTATTTGTATATGGCAGAACTCAGAGTATTGTTTATATTTGAATGATAGTATATTGTGGTGCAATAGTAATCTTTTCCATAGTTTTCTGGTGGCCTAAAGATTTGATGTTTAATCAAAGATCGGTAATTTACTACCGGGGGTAATTTCCTCACTAAGGGAAAGCAGTTTAAGACCCATCACTCTAGTATGTGTGTAAGTGGGAAGATATAATTAATATCAGCTGGTCAGTCAAATGATACTTTCTTAAGAACAATTTGTTCCTTTTGGATCTCCTAGGTCAACAGGAGAATGGACCATTTAATGGACAAGAGTTATGTGCTTAATAAAATTGTAATACTGGCTTTGCCTTTCAAAGGAAGTGCTCATTATTCATAGGTTTATGTTTGTCTGAGTTCTCCTGAGTCAATGCCTGGTTTCCCACCATGTCTTGACCATAATAACTTCTGGTAGGTTGGCCTTCTCTCAAGTCTCTTGTGGTCCAAGCTGAATCTTTGCTCATATGACTCTTCCCCCCCACCCCAGGATGTGGGTGTGATGGGAGACAGATTACACAGATTACAAAATTTCTAAAGCCCAACTAGCCCTCAAATTTATTAGCTTTTTACTTCTTTCCAAATACATCTTTGCATCCATCTCAATCTGGCCTTGGAATGTTCTCTAAGCTTTAAATGAACTGTTCCTCCTCTGACCTCTAATTACTCCTGTAGGCCATAGTACATAGGGCAGGATTACCTTGAATATTAATCTGATTTCTCTGGACTTCCTTTTCCTTTGTGTCTTATCTTCACTTGAACCCAGAGGCACCCCAACGCTATTTAGTGCTTACCTGTGCATTTCTTGCTACATAAGTTTGCAGCTGAGATTAGGAGGAGAATATGGAACAAGGGTGATTGGGACATGAGAGGAAGGTGTGGAGGCAAGAGAGTTACATCATGGAACCAGGAAGGAAGGACCAGGATTAACTTTCCCTCAGTAACTCATTGCCTATGGAAAACCCACCAGCCAAAGGTGCTGGGTCCTTATTTGTCCCTTAAACAGAAGGTGACTTTTTTGATTACTTGGTCAAGATAGGAAGCATGAAAAGAAAACATAGCATAATGGCCTATGTGGAACTGGTTAGAACAGCTGGACATTTCCCTGTGAGATGTAACTGTGAACCTACTACCATGATACACATTGCTTGGCCTCTAATGTTTATTATTCATGAGTTAGTTTTTTTAAAAAATTACTTTTCTATTAATATATTTCATCATCTCAAAATGAGTAAAATAAGACAAACCTTGCAGAGTTATTATGGGGATAAGAGAACGTGTAAAATAAAAAATTATTGTTACACTAAAAGCTTCCTGAGGATCAAGCTTTATTCTCTTATATCTCATTATAACTCATATGATAGCATATGATTAATGTTACCAGTCAGCTGACTGGGGTCCTTTAGCCTTACCCAGATAGACATCATGAATAGGTAAAGAGAATCTTTTTCAGGACTGACAGTCCTGGGCCCTTGAGAACCCAAGCCCTAGCGACTAGACTAATAGATTCAGAGGCTTATGGCTCCAAGCCCTGAGAGCTAAGGGCCTAGTGCTCCAGCTTTTAGAAGCCAGAGACTTATGGCCTTATGCATTTAGTTTGGAGAGTTATCGCTCTGGCCTTTCAGTGGACTCAGAACTTTGTAGCTATCTTAATCCTCAGTTTCCAGCAGTAGTTGGTGGCAGCAGCAGAAGCAGGTGACACCTTCTGGAATGATAGCTCTCCTAGAGGCCTTGTGTGGTGTGCTGCCCTACAATGACAAGTGTTATAGTTCTTGTGCCTAGACTGTCAGGATCCCCAGCCCTTGACAACAGCTAGTGTTACAGCTTTTAGGCCCAAAGTGTCTGAGACCCTTGGTTCTTAAGTCTTCACAACTCCCTGGAACTGTTCCAGTGACCAGGACTCACAGTTTCTCATCTTCAGCTCTTCACAGTCATTGTCTTCATCACTCTGCTCCCCATCATTTACTCCCTGGTCACTCCCTGGAAATCTTCAGATGACTCTTGTTGCTATTACTGCTGCCTTCACTGCTCTACCAAGGCAGCAACTATTGTTGCCTCCACTGCTGCTGCTTTTTCTGCTGTGCTCTTCTTGCCCTCTTCTGTTCTCTACATGTTACCAGCTCATCTCTCTCTACAAATGATGAACATCAAAAGTAGGCAAGAAAAGACCACTTGAGAGAGGCCTTTTACTGGGCCTAATTTTGCAATGGGGCTGGGGTTTAGCTCAGTTGGTAGATCGCTGTTCTGTACTCTCTGAGGCCCACTGCTTGATCCCCAGCACCATAAAAAAATGGGAAAAGGACCTGGCAATCCACTCCTGAAACAATCTTGAAACAATCAGCCATTGAAAACCCTATGAGGGTTGCTATGAGTTGGACCTGACTCAATGGCACCTAACAACAATAACAACAAAAGGGGCAGCACAGGAGGGTGTATCCCAGCTGACTCACAATATGAGACAAACGGCAACTTACATCACCAGAAAGGTTGTATATGCAAAGGTGTCTGCACAAATCATGGCAGCCTTTCATGCAAATGAAGGATTGTGTTAGCACCAATCATGCACAATCTATCATGCAAATTGTGGACTATGTTTCCACCACAAGCACTAGGAGAAGTACTCTCTCTCTGGCCTAGGTGAAAATGTCTGTTGGGTCATCCAGAGTTCACTGAGGCTTGTGAGGGCAAAAAATCAGGCACAAACTATTTTAAAACATCCATGGGTAGCATAGGGCTGGGATTTAGCCCAGTTGGTAGACCCCTGCGCTACAGTCTCTGAGGTCCCAAGTTCAATTCCCAGCACCGCAAAAATGGGAGAAGGGCCTGGCAATCCACTCCCAAGGCAATCCCGAAGCAGTCAGTCATTGAAAACCCTATGAGGGTCGCTATGAGTCGGATACCGACTCTACGGCACCTAATAACAACAACATGGGTAGGATATTCCCTTCTTAGAGCTGGAGTTGTTGTTTATCAGTAAGCAGCTGTAGCTGCTATGTAGCTTCCTCAAGACATCCATGGAGTGTTCAAAGCAGCTTGTACTGGCATGAGAGTAGTCTTGCTGCCTGCTTGGCTGATAAGTCATTTGCTAAATGCAGTCAGCACACCAGGGGAAGGTTTAGTAGATGCCAGTTATGGAGTCAATTCTCTCTTGCCCCTAGCATTTTAGTATTTTTAAAGGAAAAAAAATTAAAAAGAGTTCTTACAATAAAGCCTTATTGTTAACATTAACAGTGACTTAACAGTATTTGATTGTGCTCTAAAATAATGCTTAACTCCTGCCACAGTGTTCCAAGGAGTGGTAATCCTCTAATCTGTCTCATTGCTGTATATCACATGATGACTCATGATAACACCTCATAGAGATATGAATTTTAGGGGGAAATTTTCCTAAAATTACATCATATTGACATCACATCTACATCTTTGCAGTTACAAAGTTCCTTCTACATTGAATATTGTTACTCTTCCCTTAAGATTCAGTCCAAATGTCCTTTTCTCTGTAATGTCATTGCTAACAACTCTCTGTCCCCAGCTTCCCTTGTGTTCTGTTCATAACTCTCTTAGACATGTCATACTGTATAATGATCATGTCTTTGGATTTCTGATTCTTCTGCTAGTTTGTGAGCACTTCAAGGAGAGTCTATGTTTATTTATGTCTATATGAGGAACATTTGTACCATCTGAAGCATAAATGCTCCAAGCAAGTAGCTTGGGAATTGTCTGGTGGGTTTGGAGTTCTGCAGGTGTTCACAGGGAAAATGAAGTTTGAAATTCTGTAAGTATATTTGAATGTTTCTTGTGTATATAGATGCAGGTTGGAAATAAACATGTGGTCTACTATAAAAGCCTGCAGTCATAGCACTGTGGTGTCTAATCACATCAGATCTGGGAAGCTAAGCAGGGTCAGACCTGGTTAGCTCACGGATGGGAGACTGCCTGGCAACACCAGGTGCTGTAGCCCTGGGAGAAGGACCTGGCCTCCCACTCTCAAAAAACAATCAGCCATTGAGAACCCTATGAATAGCAGAGAAGAGTTAACAATTCTGTTTCACCTATTGTACCTAGAATCGGTATGAGTCGGATACTGACTCGACGGCACCTAACAACAGCAAAACAACAACTACTATAAAAATCCAAGTAGTTGCAATCTTCCCATTATTGTGTCCTTTGGCTCATTCTCCAATTCTTGCCAAAGAGACTGTTCTAACAAACATCTGTTACTTTCTTAGGTAAAACTACCCCCAAACTCCTCATGCAAAGATAAACTTTTAGGATGACATCCAAGCTCCTATGTAAGTTGATCCATTCTACTTACCAGTTTCTCTCTGGATGCATTTTCTCCATTCTTCCCTCAATTCCTCATTAACATGCCCAAACCAACCCAGTACCCCTGCACTTCCTCCCCCACTTACCCACATTAGAGATTTCAGTTACAAATAATTACACAAATGGACCATGCTGCATTAGCCTATGGGCTTTTAAAAATATCATTGTCCTGTCTTTTCAATATTATTTCTTTTCTTTTTTTTTTTACATTTTTTTTACTTAAACCATTCTTTTATGCTTTGCTAAGATTTGATGGCACCAAACAACAAGATTTATTATATCTATTTTTGAGATGGGAATCTGTTTGATACATTTACTGACTTCTTTAGGATGGTGGATTATTTGGTAGGGTGTCTGTGTGTATGTGGATTTTATTTTTATTTACCTACTTTATTGTGAAATTATCTTCCTACCCCTTCTCTCCATGGGAGTATTGCCCTAGTTTTGGGAATATCAGTTTGGCCAGGTTCCTAGTGATTTCATGGGTCCTATTCAAGCTCTGTGTAAATGTCCTAGATTGGGATTTAGATACCATGGCAATAATGTGATTCGAATCCTCATATGCACATGTGCTATAGCTTTTGGGTTTTCAAATTTTTCTTTACCCTAGTCCTAGGCATACAGCAGGCTTCCTTGCCACTTCTCTAGGCTGACGGGTAGGATATTTTGGGCTTCCTTTGCACAGATGGCCCAGCTAAGTGCAGAGGTCTCAGTGTCAGCTCTCTGTCTCACATAGGCCAGGGTCCTCACCCTCCTCCTGGACATTCAAACTCAGTCCTGTTGTTAAGAAGGTCTGACAGCTCCTTGGGAGGCTGCTGCATTCATCCCATTTACTACTCCATTTAATTTCCCTCTTCATGTCTTGAACCCTGGGTTGATTTCCTTTTCCTCCTTTCAAGCTTGGCAATCTTCTTTATGCTTTTTAGCTCATGTGTGGGAGAATCTATGTTAGTCTTGACCATGAGGTTGCTGGAAGGCCAATGGGTTAGCCCTTGTGTTTGCACTGAAGTCCTCCTTTAGATGTACCGCTTGGCCCTCAAAACAACTCAGGTCAGAGTCCTGATCACCTTTCAATACTCATCCCAAGAATCTCTTCCTCAATAGGATAGTTCTCAAAATAGATAACTAACCTTCCTCCACATTGGAATTTGTTCCTTTCTCACGTGTCCCTCTGCTGTGTACTGTTCATTCTTTCATCAGAAGACTTGAGACCCTGATGTGCTCACGTTGTGCCTATCAGCTCTCTATTCCTCCCTGAAGATTCACTTTACTTGTCTTTGTGTCTTCATGGTCACACATTGCAGGATCCATGGCAAGTGCTCAAAACATGCCAAATAAGGAATACATTAATCAATGAATATATAAAGTGGGAAGAATGAGTAAAATATGATAGAATTTAAAGTTCCTCTGTCCTTGTCCTTATGCCAAGTTTCCATAGTAGTCCAGGTCTATAAAGACATTAAGAAAACCAAGTTTATATTATCCTATTTGTCTTATGATTGCTAAGAAGTAAAATGGAAGACGTGTATTGAACGTCCAGGAAGATGGATGTGGTGGCTCACGCCTATAATCCCAGCAACTCGGGAAGCTGAGGCAGGAGATTCGCAGACTAGAAGCCAGAAGCAGCCTGTGTAACTTAGCCAGATCCTGTCTCAATTAAAAAATAACTCACTGGCAGAGCACTTACAAAGTATGTGCAAAGCTCTTGGTTTAGCCCCATAGTGTTCCAGAGAGAAAGAAAGAGAAAGAAAAGAAAAGAAAAGAACAGCAGGAATCACATGTAGCTTCCACAATGTGCTTACATATTAAATTAACCTAATTAATTTTCAAAAGAATTTTTTGAGGTAGATACTATGAAACCACTCCCCCCCCCCTTTTTTTTTGGTAGTACTGAGAGTTGGACCCAGAACCTTGTGCTTGTATGCTCTGCAAGTGCTAGACCACTGAGCTGCGCCCCTGGCCCATTTTTGACTTTTCTTTTGAGACAGGGTCTTGCTAAGTTACACAGACTTCCTCTGGTGTCGAACTTGTGATCCTCCTGCCTCCACCTCCCAAGCCGCTGCGATTACAGGCATGTGCCACCGCTCCTGGCGCTGAATACCCCTCTTTTATAGATAAGGAAACTGAGTCACCAGAAAGAAGAGTAACTTGACCAAGCTCATACATGGTAGAGCCAGGATTTCAGTCCAGGAAGTCTGGCTGGGGTTTAGGTCAGTTGATAGAGTTCTTATTTTGCATGCTCTGAGGCCCTGGGTTTGATCCCCAGCACTGCAGAAATGGGAGAAGGACCTGGCAGCCCACTCCTGGAACAATCTTGAAAGCAATTAGCCATTGAAAACTCCATGAATAGCAGAGAAGCACTGACAGTGCCAGGCATGACATAGGGAGTGTTTCATCCTGTTGTTCACAGAATCGTTATGAGTCAGACCCAACTCATATACCAACAAAACCTAACAAAAATGCAACAAGTCTGGCTCTAGAGTCAGTGCATGTAACCATCACATTAGAGAACCTCTCAACACTAATGAAAGATGTAACTGGAATCTTAGGGTCCATGATTATTTTTTAAAGCAAGTATTTATATATTCAAGTAAATAGTTGTTTTTCAGTGACCTAGTCAAGCTCTTCTTGAAACTCTGTTGTAGGAAGATAACTTCTCCCAGTAAAACCTCAATATTTAACTGATAAATCTGAAAGTCCTTTCAGAATTGAATCTAGATCTCTAGGTGCTATTTAAACACCTGCTTGACTCCTTTTTCCTTTCTTTATTCATAGAAAAAAAGAAGGAAAGAAGAAAAAGCAAATACCATGGACTCTTCTTTGTCTTCTTGGAAACGTAAGTTAAGTTTTGAGTAGAAAGCATTCAGTAGTACATCCTCTCTCTTTGGAATCCACATCAATCAGTGTTTTGGATCCTCTAATACCAAATCATATGGCCCTTAGTCCCCTCGTGGAGCCTCCATTGATGGAGAAGTGAGAATGGAAACACACTAGAGTGGAGCAGGAGGCTCCATCCGCACAGCCCTTCTGAACCTCATACCGCTTTCAGGTGGTTTCTACAATGCCAGCCTTGTGCTTGTGGATGAACATGTCCTGTGATTCCTGCTTTGCTCATATGATCTCAGCTCTTAACTAACCTTAGGGGAAATTTGTGGAGAGGTGATAACCTTCCCGAAGAGTGGGTGAAAGAATCTCCAACAAGACTCGTTGACTATAAGAAAAATGGGAATCAGTTTTAGATCAACAGAAGTTCCTTACTTAGGATTATTTAAAAATATGCTAAAGAAAGATAAGCAACTTGATTGGTTCCTAAATATATCAAGTACACATGGGGCTCAGATATGTGGGGTTATGTGCAGCTGGACAAACAAAACAACTATTTCTGTAGGGGCCCCAAGTGTGTGGCACTCTGAGTTTGATGACACATCTTCCTATTTAGGGAGTGCTGAAGAATTATCCTATCTGAAGTCCAAAATAGCTTTTTCTCTTCAAGAGAAGAATATTTTTAAATGTTTGAATGGATTTTGTGTAAGATGTATCTGTCTATCATAAAGAGGAAAATGTATCTGTCTATCATTTACAATGCCACCAAAGTGACACATCCAAAGAACCATGCTGAAATCAGAAGAAAATGAGTGAAATTGGTAGAATATAAAAGACTTCATTTTTCTTTCTTTTTTACCTTATTACAGTGATAGTGAATTTCAGAAAATAGTTGGTTATTGAGATGAGATTACTTATGAGTGATACTGTAGATTATTTAAGTGAAAAAGATATATATATATATATATATATATATATATATATATATATATATACACATGCATTCTTTTTGGGGCCTAAGCTCTTATATTTAGATCAATGATCAAATGGTAGAAGTTATGAAATGTAGGAATTTTAAGTGACTGATATTTAATGTTTGACAATCTTGCTTAAGGGGTTCTAGCCTGTATTATATTAAAAATTTTGGAATCTTAAAAAAGAAATTATAGTGAAAGACAGTATCTGATAAATGACTTGGGTGATGTGAGTTCATGTTTGAACCAGTGTCAGGCAACAGATTTATTGTTTTAGAAATTAATCTCTCTTGTAAAAGATATCTGAGTTGTTTATGAGTTTCTGGTACTTTCTCACACAGCTTCACTGGTTGCTTTTCTTAGAGAACTGGAAAGTCCCTTTTGATTTTAGTTGTGTTTTGTGGGCAGCGCTCCACCCTCAAAGACCAGTGATCTCGTTTCTAACTATGGAAAAAAACCTGGAGCCGAAATGGCAACGAACACCCGGGACTTTGACAAAAGACTTTCCTCACCTCCATGTTCTCTATGCTGGAAATGCCAGCAGCCATAATTCTTTAGTTGAAGAGTAGGATCCCTGTCAAAATGACCTGGAGGGCAGAAAATGTTCTTTAACTTGGGAGGGATATATTTTTGGGTTCAGATGACACAAGAGGGGACCACACAGTATCAGGATAGCTGACCTGAGTTGACCAAAGAGCCTACACCGAGAAAGCAAAAACAGCAGCTTATTTTAAATAACAGCTAATGCAATAGGAAAAGAGCAATAGGGAATTCAGAGGAAAGGCAGAGAGGGCACAGAGGGGGATCAAATCTGCAGAAGATTGACTCTAATATGGCAAATCGCAGGTGTAATACATTTGCTCATTTTAGACCCATTTTTCTTACTACGTGAAATCTCAAGTGAGTAAGATTTCTGTCTGTCTGTCTGTCTGTATGTACGTATGTATGGATGGATGGATTATTTTGCTTTACTTGGGGGTTGAACCCAGGGACTTGCACACTCTTTGCAAGTTCTTTACCACTTGGCTGCAACCCTAGCCCATTTTCAATTTCTTAAATTTTAAGTCAGGATCTTGCTAAATTACACATGCTGCCTCTGGCCTCAAAATCTCAATCTTGCTGCCTCTGCATCTCAAATCACTGGGATTACAGGTGTGAGCCACCAGACCCAACTGGGGAAGAATATTTTTTAAGAGTATAAGGATATTTGCTTATTTTATACTCCTTTTTCCTTTCTATGTGAAATATCAGTTGGTAAGAATATTTTTTAAGGACCATTTTTTTAAATGATATCATATTCATTTTTTTGGTATGTGGCTATGAGAGGGTTAAAAACCAATAATGAAGGAATATTGTTAATACAGTGGCATAGAAAATAATCTATTGGTAATTTTTAAGTAAAAAATTCAGTGCTATTTAAATTTAACTGAAAAAAAATAAGTTTACATACAACTGAGGAAATCAAATGACCAAATATTCTTAAACCTCTAAAATATTGTTTATAAAAAGTCTTCTTTAAGAAAAATATATTAAATGTTAAAATGAATTTTATGTATTTCAATATTGATAATACCTTTTGAATAATCCCTACAAAGATGGGAATTTTATCATACCATATATCTTTTCTTTTTATTTTTTCAGTACTAGGGGGTTGAATGCAGGTCCTCACATATACTTTGTAAGTTCTCTACCATTGAGCTGCACTCTTAGCCCTTTTTTTATATTTTATTTTGAGGCAGAATCTTAGTAATTTGCACAGGCTGCCTCTGGCCTCAAACTTGTAAACTGATCCTCCTGCCTCAGTTTCACAAATTGCTGGGATTACAGGGGTATCATGGCACCTGGCCAAACTGCTGCCTGCATTTTGTAACTTCTATAAATCAAGTTTTATTGTAACTTTCCTATTGTTGTTGTTAGGTGCCCTCAAGTCAGTATTTGACTCATAGCAACCCTACATACAACAGGTGAAACACTATTGTTAACGCTTCTCTGATGTTCATTGGGTTTTCAATGGCTGATTGTTTTTTGGGAGTGGGTTGCCAGATCCTTCTCCCAAGCTTACAGCACCTGGTGTTCCCAGAGGGTCTCCCATCCAAGTACTAACCAGGCCTGACCCTGCTTAACTTCCGAGATCTGACGGGATCTGATGCCACAGTGGTATGGCTGCAGGAAACTTTCCCATAGCCATTTGCTTATGTATTGCATAATCTTGCTTTGGAAGACCAACAGTAAAATTGAGTAGTCTTCAAAGAGGCAATATAGCCCTGGTTTTGTAAGTGAGTTTTGGTGTAACAGGGCATTTTTGTGATTTTGTATGGTCTATTCTTACTTTTCCCCACCTGTCAGTTTGCCATACTCTGGGGGCTTATGTGTTGCTGTGCTGCTAAAGGCTGTGCCACCAGTATTACAGATACCAGCAGGAGGGTCACACATGGTGGATCAAATAAATTATGGATAACATTGCAAAGAATGGTAATACCAGAGCATTAACTGTACTCATGAGGAATCTGTACATGGACCACGAGGCAGTCGTTCAAAAAGAACAAGGAAATACTGACTGGTTTAAAGTTGAGAAGGATGTATGTTAAGACTGTATCCTTTCACTGTACTTCTTCAGTCTCTATGCTGAGAAAATAATCTGAGAAGCTGGACTTTATGAAGAAGAACACCACCTCATGATTGGAAGAAGACTCGTTAACAACCTGCGTTATGCAGATGAAACAACTCCGCTTGCTGAAAGTGAAGATTTGAAACATTTACTGACTAAGACCAAAGAACACAGCCTTCAATATGGATTACACCTCAACATCAAGAAAGTAAAAGTCCTTGCAACTCGGTCAGTACACAACTTTGTGATAAATGGAGAAAAGTTGGAAGTTATCCAAGGTTTTGCTTTACTTGGTTCAATAATCAACACCCATGGATGCAGCAGTTAAGAAATCAAAAGACTCACTGCGTTGGGAAAAGCTGTTGTAAAAGACCTCTTTAAGTGATGAAAAGTAAAAGATGTCACATTGAAGATGAAGGTGTTCCTGACTCATGCCATGGTATTTTCAGTCGCTTCATACGGTCATGAGAGCTGAACATTAAATAAGGGAGATAGAAGAATTGATGCTTTTGAATTATGCTGCCGCAGATGAATATTAAATATACCACAGATTTCCAATAGATCTCTCCTAGGGGAAATGCAACAAGAGTGGTCCTCGGAAGTAAGGATAGCTAGACTGTGTCTTATGAATTTTGGACATTTTGTCAGGAGGGAGAAATTCCTGGAGAAAGACATCATGTTTGAGGGAGTGGCAGGTCAATGAAAAAAAGGAAGACCCTTAACTAGAGGGACTGACACAGTGGCTGCAAAAATGAATTAAAACAAAAAAAGATCATGTGCCTGACACAGAATGGCGTAAAATTTTGTTCTGTTTTACATAGGGTTACTATAAGTTGGATCCAACTTGATGGCACCTAACAACAACAACACTTTTGCTTTTGGCGGGCTGAGGAGCTCCGTTGGTAGAGTGCTTGCTCTGGATGTTCTGAGGCCCTGGGTTTGATCCCCAGCACTACAAAAATGGGGGAAGGACCTGGCAGCACACTCTTAAAACAATCAGACATATGAATAGCAGAGAAACACTTTTGCCAGGCATGGTACAGTGTTCAGAGAGTGTTTTGTTCTGTTGTATATAGAGTTAGAATGAGTCGGACCTGACTTGGTGGCACCCAACAGCAACAACCATTCTTGCTTTAGGGCTGGGTTTTATCTCAGTTGGTAGAGTGCTACTCTTTGCTCTCTAATGCCTTGGATTGGATCCCTAGCACTGCAAAAAATGGGAGAAGGACCTGGGTGCCTACTACTGAAACAATCAGCCATTGAAAACCATATGAATAGCAGAGAAACACTGACATAGTGCCAGGCATGGCACAGTGTCAGAGAGTTTTTTGTTCTGCACATAGGATCATTATGAGTTAGACTCGCTGGCATCTAACAACAACAATTCTTGCTTTTAAGTTATAGCTGAGAAATAAATTAGCCTTAATAGAGACCGTATGGCCAACAGGATTAAAATATTTATTGTCTGGACCTTTGAAGAAAATGTTTCTTGAGCTTTGTGTAATGCTGTTATTTTTTATATTATTGGTATTTATAACACTTGAATTCTATAACCATAATTCCCATATTTTGGGTATCATTATGTTGAAATGATTACCATTAGCTCTCTTCACCCTAATTCCTACAATTATTAGCAGTTTATTTTTATTCTTTTCTAGATGTCCTCAAGCAGTTTCTTCAGTAAACTTTTTTTTCTTTATTTTATTTTATTTTTTACATTTTTATTTATTTTATTTATTTATTTTTTATTTTTTTTATTAGAAATTTTTAATGTACATCATTGACATGCTTTTCGTTGTGACAATTTTATAGGTTACCCCTTACCCTCCTCTATGTTTCCCCCCTCCCCCCTTCCTATCTAAGTTTCCCATCCAAGTCTTCTCTATCTTTTACTATATAGTATTTTTCTATATGTCCTTGGGTTCCATTTCTGTTTAAGA
>VMDO01018475.1:0-42075 GCA_007922755.1 Pedetes capensis
TCCCATCCAAGTCTTCTCTATCTTTTACTATGTATTATTTTTCTATATGTCCTTGGGTTCCATTTCTGTTTAAGATAGAAACTTTTCCTGTAGTGGTCTTTGTTTTCATCTTGTTAGAACAATTACATGCAATTTCTAGTCCATTTATATTGACCTCATTCTTATCTTCCCTCCCCCCCTTTTATTATGGTCTGACCTTTGAGTAGGATTTTTCCTTCTTGTAATTTTGAGTCAGCTCCCTCATATGAGTGAGAACATGTGTTATTTCTCTTTCTGATCTTGTGTTCGTTCACTTAAAATAATTTTCTCTAATTCTATCCATTTTGAGCAGCTAGTTCTTTTCTCTCTCACTACTGCCCCTCCCCCATATCCCTCTGTTCTCTTATTTCATCATTAAGTCCAGCATCCTTCGCTAATTCCTGAACTAAGGTTTCCATTGTATAGGAAATAACAACTGTTGAAACAAAGGTACAACATGTGATTTCAAAAGTTTGAAACAAATGCTGCAACATGCAGTAAAAAGGCAAATAATGCTGCTTGTGCTTTTCACTGGGAACTGGGTCAGAAATTTTCCTTTGGGTGCATGCAAAAATAAGGTCCAGTGAACCACAGAATTTTTAAGAAATGTATACTTTGACTAAGAACAAAGAAGTCCTACCTGAAGTTTTCTTGCAATTAATACTGACAGGTTAAAACTGATGAGCAATGATCCAAGAATCATGGAATTAAAAAACTGAAGGATGCAGACAAGGAGTAAGCCTGCTATCTGTATAGCATACAGCCACGTTGCCTGCAACAATCAAAGGTTAGATGGTTAAGCAGATTTTACGGAGAAATCACCATATGGTAACACGTTGGTCACTAGCTGGATACATCTAAGGCTTCAAATAACGTCGAAAATACACCTAGCTCCAAGAAACAGCAATCTATAAAGACTAAGTCACATACACAACTGTTTTTATACCTTTTAACACCGGAACATTTAAAATCTTATAACATTAAGGAAAGGGGAAATGAACAGGGATAAGAGGAACAAGAAGCAAACAGTGTAAACATATCCTGGGAATTAGCAAGTGCAGTCCGGAATTGTCAGTTTGAACTTCTTTTACAGTTACTGTCTGCAGCCAACAATCTGTACTTTATTGCGTTCCATTATTTCCTAACTTTCTAGATGATGCACTCTCGGACTGTGGCATGTACTGTTTCATTCTGTCTGCCTCTATGTGCCCCTAATGTCTAGGAGATGAAACTTCCCTGCAGCAAGGCTTTCATTCTCTTGCCTGATTCATACCAGGTAGAACAGTACACAGTCAAGAACATGGGGCCCAGGGATAACAGCATCTGTACTGTAGTCCTGATTCTGGTATGAATCAGCTGTGTGACCTTAATGTACCAGAAATGGCTGTGTCTGATAAAGCATCCCAAGTGGTAAGGTAATGTCTAGAGTATGAGAATTGTATTTATTTATTTACATTTACTTTATTTATTTAGAGACAAGGTCTTCCTATATAGCTCAGGTTGGCCAGGAACTCCCTCTGCAACCCAGGCTGACCTTGAACTTGTGATCCTCAGCCTCTCTCGTACTAGGATGACAGGTGTGTGCCACCTTGCCTGGCTAACGTGATGCCATACAACACTGTATGTTCAAAGAAACAAAATGCAAGCAACCTGAACACAAAAAACATACTGCAAGGCAAAAAAGGCAGCTTCTAATCGTTGACCTTTTTCTTAGTTTTCCTCTTTTCTTTCCAATTAGACCATTCCACACTCAAGTAGGCATGTGAAAAATACTGGCTTTATTCGGCAGCAAACCCAATTTCCCCCATGATTGTGTTTTCTTAACTCAAAAGAAACAAACCTACAACATGTAAGGAGAAGTGAGTGAAGCCTGAGACAGTTCAGTGCCTTTGCCTGGTGGTAATGGCAGCGCATGGAACAGGCGCTGATCATTTCTAGAATTAAAGCAGGGTTTAGCTCAGCTGGTGGAGTGCCACTCTGGACACTGAGGCCCTCGCTTCAATCCCCAGCACAGGAAACATAGAAGGACCTGGCAGTCCACTCCAAAACAATCCTGAAACAATCAGCCGGGAAAAACCCTATGAACAGCAGAGAAGCACTGACACAGAGCCAGGCACGGCACAGAGCTGAGGAATGTTTTGTTCTATCGTACACAGGGTCACTATGAATCGGACCCAACTTGATCATCTCTAACAAAAACAAACTTTCTGAATCTCCTACAGTAAGATACATTGTTGTTAGAGGCTGATGAGTGAGTGACCCTATGTACAACAGAACCAAACACTTCCTGCCGCTGTGCCATGTCTGGCATTGTGTCAGTGCTTCTCTGCTATTCACAGGGTTTTCAATGGCTGTTTCAGGATTGTTTTGGGAGTCGGCTGCCAGGTCCTTCTTCCATTATTGTGGTGCTGGGGATCAAACCCAGGGCCACAGAGAGCAAGAATAGAAAGTTTAGAAAAATCTCAAACAACCCAGCAATTGATAGAAAAGTGGGCTCAAGAGTCAAAAAACCCCAAAGCTATAGAAATAATAGTTCAGAGGGGGAGTGTAATATTTTGTATATAGCATTTTTGTACATCACATTGTATGGTATAATTTTCTCACACCCATGACGTGCTGTGAAATTTTCAAATGGTTACCTAACATTCCACCATATGCCGTAATTTGTTTGCCACATGGTCATTTATCTGTTTCCATGTACTATTTATTAAATTGGCATGATTATGAACATCCCTTTAAAAAATCCTCAGATCACTGTATTTAATTACTTATTTTGCTTACTGCTATTTCCTCGATGCCTAAAATGATAACCAAACAGGGCCACTCAATAAATACTACAGCCATGAACACATGAATATATTTCCTTAGGATACTAAAGAAGAAAACCTTTTTCCTTTTCAACAGCTTTATAAGGATATAATTCACATGCCATCTAATGCAACCATTTATCATGCATAATTCGTAATCTTTGGTATGTTCCTAGAGTTGTACAATGCTCACCACCATCTAATTTTAAGATACTCTTGTCACTTCAAAAGGAACCCCATACCCATTAGCCATTACTTCCTATTATCCTCTCCCTACCCAGACCTGGAGACTACTAATGTATTGTCTCCAGAGATTTGTACATTCTAAGCAATATGGAGTCACTTGTAATTGGCTTCTTCTACTTAGCATGTTTTCAAGTTTAAGGCATGTTGTCGTGTTGGTCAGAACTTTATTCTTTTTAATTCGGAATAGTACTCTTGTATGGACACATTGCATTTTGTTTATCTATTTACCAGTTGATGTGATTTTAGGATCAGTTTGTTAATTCTGTGAAAAGTCCATCTGAGATTTTGAGAGGCCACCTGGGATTCTGACAGAGATCATGCTGAATCTGTAGATCAATGTGGGAAGTACTGCCATCTTAATAGTAAACCTGTCAATCCATGAACATGGGATATGTTTATAATTTATTTAGATCTTTAAAACTTTCAACAATATTTTGTAATTTTCAGAGGATAAATTTACACTTCTTTGTTAATTTTATACCTAAATATTTTATTCTTTTTGATACTACTTCTAGGAAGTGTTTGCATCATTTGTTCCCTTTGCTTATTAGTTTTAAAATACTTTTTCATTGATCTGTAGGAATTCTTTACAGGTGTCAGCTCACTGACAAATACTTAAAATTTTCTTTTTGGTTTCTCTTTATTTGGGATATATTTTTTGATGCTGGAAATTCTATTTATATTGAGCAGGCACACTTCTAGAAAAAAGAACAGTCTCTGTAATAAGCTTATATAATTTTATAAATGTATTGATTTCCTAGAAAACACTATTGGTGAGCAGTCAGAAATGGATAACTGAGCAGTATTATGTATTAAAAAGTCTTGGGTTATCAGTGGCACATCTGATGTTCCTTCCCAGGCTCTATTAATATACAGTATTACAATATTACAATATAAAAAAGGGAGCAATAATACATTCTGTGTCAAAAAATGGAATTTCTTTCAATAGATTATGCTCCTGCTGTTCATCAACATTCATAATGGCAGCTAACATTTGTGAAAATTCATAAACTGTCAGGCACTGTTCTAAATGACTCATAGATGCCTTACAATGACTCATACAAACCTAGGTGGTCAGACTCTATGGTCGATGTTCTGAACCACGACGCTATGCTGGCTACAACTTCAGTGATGCCAAGAAGACTCAGAACTTGGGTGCCAAAGTCTGTTGAGACCGACACAGGTTTTTAACATTCCATGGCAGTTACGGAGTATAGCTGAAGGTTTGTAAGTTTACCAATCTCTTCAAAGAACTAGCTCTTTTTATTCCACTGATTGTCTTCCTTATTCTTATGTTTACAGTTCACTGCCTTCTGCTCTTCTCTTTGTTTGCTTACTCTGCTTGCACTGGGTTTATTTTGCTCTTTTTGTATTTTTTAAAAAGTGGAACTTAGGCCAGGTCCAGTGGCACATGCTGGTAATCCCAGCAATTTGAGAGGCAGAGGCAGGAGGGTCACAAGTTCGAGGCCAGAGGCAGTCTGCGTAATTTAGTGAGACCCTGTCTCAAAAAGTTAAAACAAAACAAAACAAAATCAAAGAGCTGCGCGTGTAGCTCAGTGGTCTAGCACTTGCAAAAGATGCAAGCGTGAGGCCCTGGGTTCAATCCTCAGTACCACAAAAGAAAAAAAAAGAAAAGAAAGGTGGAACTTTGATTACTGATTTCTGACCTTCTTTCCCAAGGTAAGCACTCAATGATATACATTTTACTCTTACCATTGGTACATCTTCATTAAATGCAATGTCCCTGAAGATCTCCCCTTTGATCCACGGATTATTTAGAAACGTTTTGCTTGGTTTTCTGTGGTGGAGTATCCTATAAATGTTTGTTAAGATTGTGTTGGCTGACGGTACTGGGCTCCATATTCTTGATGACATTCTGTCTATTGTTCGATCAATTTTTGAAGGAGTGCTGCAGTCCTCATATCATTGTTCCACATGTGTTTGTAATTGCTCAATGAAGCTTTTAAAATTCTTCATCAGACAATTTCAACTTCTGTGCGTCTTGCCAACATGTTTATTGTCTCTTTTCTTTCAAGAGATTTTTTTTTTAAGTAAGTAATCTTATTTCTTTTTTTTGGTGGTACTTCGGGCTTGAACCAGGTCCTTACACATATTTTGCAAGTGCTCTACCACAGGCCTGCACTCCCAGTCCCTGCTTTTTGTTTTTCAAATCTTGAAACCGGGTCTCACTAAGTTATGCAGGCTGCCTCTGCCTCTGGCTTCAAACCTGCAATGCTCCTCCCTCTGCCTCCTGAGCTGCCGGGACCACAGGTGTGAGGCACTGCACTCAGCCAACAAGTGATTTTCCAACGCCTCCTATTACACGATGCAACTCAGCACGTTTCCTCGGACACTGTGCAGCTGGGTCCATCTGGACTGCTCTAACACCACACCGTGACCCGGGGAGCTTAGAAAATCACAAACATGTTATCTCCCAGTTGCAGAGGCTGGAAGTCCACAAGAAGTGCTGGCAGACTCTGTGCCTGATGAGGGTTTATTTTTCTTGCTGAGTCCTCAAATGATGGCAAAGGAGCTCCCCTGGGCCCATTTTATAACAGAATTTTTCACCTCTTAATAGGCTCTTGGTTGTTGCTGGATATCATTGATTTGGGTCCAACTCATAGCAGCCCTACGTACAACAGAACAAAACACTACTTACCACTAGGCTAAACATATGATCTTTTAATGTTTGAGCCACTATTGCAGCCACTGTGCTTCTTCTCATTTTGAGTCGTGCCACATCAACAAAAGGAGGTGCCAGGGGCTTTACTCTATTCCTGTCACTAAGGTCAGCTCTACTTTGAGGAGGTAACTCTTCTTTAGTCGTTTCTTGAAAGTCTTCCAGCTTGCAGGACTCATTTTCTGGCACCGTGTTAGACAGTGCTTCTCTGCTATTCATAAGATTTTCAATGACTAACTGTTTTGGGAGTGAGCTGCCCAGTCCACCCTAGTCTGTCTTGGTCTGGAAACTCAGCTGAATCCTGTCCACCATGAGTGGCCCTGCTGGTGCCCAAGATCCTGGAGGCATAGCTTTCAGCATCACAGCAACACATGAGCCCCCACAGCAGGACAGGCTGACAGACATGTGGGGGTGGCAGGCTCTATCTACCTCCTTGTATTGTCACCTTGGGGTTAGGCTGGCTGCACATAAATGGGGGGAGGGTACAAAAACATTCACACCATAGCACCACGTCCGTGGAGAATGCAGGGTGCTGCCTCGTTTCCAGACAGGGTGCACGTCCAGGGCACGCGCCCCCTGGGGTGCCTTGGCACTGCTGTGTGAGGCGGAGTTTGGTCTCTGCCCAGGGCTCCCCTGGTACTGTCCTGTCTGGGAAGGGAGGCTGCCTTGGCCCTGCTCCGCACCTGCCTGTCACTGACTCACGTGCAGGACAGTGGTGGGACAGGGTGTCTCTGTACCACCGAGGGGGCTGCAGTCAGGCTGCGCAGACATGGCCCTGGCAGGACATGAGGTGGCTTCGCTGTCTGGGTGCCGCAGTGACCTGTGCTGCCGGACGGGGGCCGCCACCGCCCCTCACACCAGCAGGCACTGTCTGCAAGGCCTGGCGCTGGGCTTCCCCTTCCCTCATCCACTGCTCCCAGCCTCGAACGCATGCCTCCTGCCTCCCCTCCTGAGCTCCTGGGATTTCAGGCCCACGACTCTGCGCCAGGCTTCCTGTTGCTTTGCTGGAGACAGAAAGTGTTCCTTGGTGGGTTTTTGTCTGAGTTCACCACTGTCTCCAGGTTTTCGACTTCTCAAGAAACCAGTTTAGGGTCCACGCAGGGGAAAGAAAACCCAGGGACTCGCAGCCACGCTCTTCTTCTGGCCTGGAGGTCCCTGGCAATCTGCTTTCTCCTCGCCTTTTCTCCAACTCTGCTTGTGCCCCTCCACAACAGACCCAGTACTGGGCGCTGAATTCAGGGCCTTGCACAGGCTAGGCAAGTGCTCTGCCACTGGGCTGTAACCTCAGGCCCTGTTTTATTTTGAGACAGGGTCTCACTAAGTTACACAGGCTGCCTCTGGCCTCAAACCTGCGATGCTCCTGCCTCTGCCTCTAGAATCATTGAAATTACAGGCGTCAGCCACCACACCCAGCTAGACTCATAAAAGTTAAGACTGTCGAGCTGGGCACGGTGGCGCACGCCTGTAATCCCAGTGGCTCGGGAGGCGGAGGCAGGAGGATCACAAGTTCGAGACCCGAGGCAGTCTGCATAATTTACCAAGACCCTGTCTCACAAAAGTAAAAAAAGTGGGCTGAGGGTGCAGCTCAGTGGTCCAGCACTTGCAGAGCATGCAAGTGCAAGCCCCTGGGTTCAACCCCAAGTACCACCAAAAAAAAAAAAAAAAAAAAAAAAAAAAAAAAAAAAAAAAAGTTAAGACTGTCAAAGTGGGCTGCATAAATTGATCAAGTTCAGTTGGGTGTGGTGGTACACACCGGTAATCCCAGCCTCTTGGGAGGTGGAAGCAAGAGGATGGCAGGTTCCAAGCCAGAGACAGCTTATGTAACTTAATGAGTCTCAATCTCAAAGATAAAAAATAAAAAAGGGGTTCAGGGTACATCCCAGTGGTACAGCACTTGCAAAACACCTGTAAGGCCCTGCGTTCAGCCCCCCCCCCGTACTGTAAATAAATGAATAAACAAATGAATAGCTCAGTTTCAATTAACCACGGCATATTTACATTAGATCAAAAACGGAGCTTCAACCTTGTCCTGAAGTACTTGCACACTCTCGGCTCATCCTGTGACATAGCAATGCAAATCTGAAAAGAAAGTGAGCCTGCCCACCTTGGCGGCTGGCAGCATGTCCAAGGAGTCCAGGATGAACAGCACCAAAGCCTGCATGAGCATCATGAACTGATTGAACTGCCACGTCAGACTGAAGAGAAAAGTTGACAGGAAAATGGCAAGAAGTGTCAGCTTCTGTGAAAAGAGAAACCTGTGTGTAATTTAAATGTCTCCAGTAATAAAAAGAAAACCTTGCAGACAAGTTTTCTTAAGAGCAGCCAATATCTCTATAAACCAAATAGAAAAATCATAAAGCGTTGCTCTGAAAACCCTTGCATTTGTTATTTAAGCTCTACATATTCTGAAGTGACACTCTGCACATAAATATTCACGTACGGTATGTGTATTCCACACTGTTATGGAGGTGATAATGTACCAGATCACATTGCAAGAGCAATGGCTTAAAAATTCTGACAGTTCCACAGAAACTGTGTGTGGGCTTGCTGCAACTATTTAAGGGCAGATGATGTACAGTACGTTTTTAACAAAAGAAAGCATTTTCTCTGCAAAGTAGGAAAAGAGCTCCGAGAATGAAAACACCATCTAAAATCTGGTCTTGGAATAAAACTATTCACATGGACTGGGACACGATGGTCCACCACACTTTTCAAAGGTCTTTATATAAAACAGGGGAACTGAAACATTTTATAGAAACTTACCTCGGAAAGACACTGTAAGTTTGGTCTGAGGAAATAGGTGATGGCCGCGATCTGAATGGCGAAGAAGGGCAGGGCCCAGTTCTCCCTCAGTGGGATGGTGAACTCCACTCTTGTGGTATCTATTCTGCACAAAGAAAACACAAATGGCCCAAATGACAGTGTCACAGTAATTTCCTCCATGATTTCCCCAAGGGAAAAGACATTAAATACGAGCGTACTCAGATTCTGGTTGCTGGCTCGCAGTAAGGCTTTTCCTTACCACCACCACGATCCTCCCTGTGACACCCAACAGCACTGAGGGGATCTGAACAGTTGGTCCATGGGTGCCTACTTAGCTACGTGGTAGAACTGGGGTTCAAGCCCGTGACAGCTCACTGCCAAGCCCATTAAGGTATCACGTCCAACTGCTTCTTACTTTTTCCTCTAATTCTATCAGTGCCAATAGGCGTCGTCTATTCTGCTTCTCTGTGCTTCCTTAGTGCTTTATACTCGAGTCTTAAGTTTATCCCTGGTAATGATTTTTACAAACTTCCTCACTGGGTGTGGTGACTTATGCCCGTCATCCCAGAGACTCAAGAGGTGGAGGCAGGAAGAACACGCAGTCGAGGCCAGAGGCAGCCTGCGTAACTTCACAAGACTTTGTCTCAAAATAAAATAATTTTAAAAGGGCTAGGAGTACAGCCTGGTGGTAGAGAACTTGCAAAAGTACGTGTGGCCCCCTGGGTTCAAAGCCCAAATACCAGGGATAAAAACCAAAACACAAAACACAAAACAAAAGAATACCTAGCTTTTTAGAATGTCAGTAGAACGTCAGTTTTTTAGAATGTCAGGGCAAGTACAGGTAAATCTGTGTACTTCTATACTCAGTACCAAGAAACATGCCTGCATGTAGTAGGCATTCAATAAGTGATTGTGTGTGTGTGTGTGTGTGTGTGTGTGTGTGTGTGTGTATAAAATAAAATTTCACCTTTTAACCCTTCATTTCCTCATCTCTGAGATGGGGATAATAGTACCAGTCATATGTTGTTGTTAGGCGCCATCAAGTTTGGTCTGACTCATAGCAACCCTATATAGGGTTTTCTATGGCTAACTGTCTCGTGAGTGGGCTGCCAGGTCCTTCTCCCTTCCCTGCAACCCAGGTGGTTTCCTAGCCAAGGACTAACCAGGCTGACCCTGCTTAGTTTCCAAGATCTGACAGGATCGGATGTTAGGGTGGTACAGCTGCAGACAACTACCATATAGGGCTGTGAACTATATACATACACACACACACACACACACACATAAATATATACCTATATATACATATATATATATATATATATATATATATATATACACACACACACACACACACATACATTCTGTCCCTGGTATATATATATACAAAATATTTTTTGTATAATGCTTAGCATAGAGTAAGGACTCAACATGGTTACAATAAAAAAATAATTTGCTTGGGATTACAAAATTTAAAAATCTGTATGAGAACTCATGTTCAAGTTTTAAGACCCCTACTGAATGTTGGTGTTGCTGCTGTAGGTTGGGCAATAATTCAATACTCTCAAAGATGCTTTTCAAAATGCTATTTCACAAGGCTTAAGTATTTATAAATTAATATGAAATTATTAAAACAGACATAAAATAATGTAAGAACTCCATTGCATTTGTATAGTGCTTTATGCTTTGCTAACTAAGAACTGTGGGGCTGGAGTTTAGCTCAGCTGGGAGAGCGCTGCTCTGCACTCTCTGAGGCCCTGGGTTTGATCCCCAGCACCGCAAAATGGGAGAAAGATGCGCAGCCCACTCCCAGAAAAATCCTGAAACAACCAGCCATCGAAAACCCTATGAATAGCAGAGAAGCACTGATGTGTTGCCGGGCACTGCAGTAACAGAATCGGGACTGTTACGGATGAGTCTCTTGATCTGCAACTTAATGTTCTGATCCTCAGCTGGAAATACATACAAGTACTTTTCTTACTAAATAAGAAAAATTCAGTAAACCATTAGATAAACAAAGAGAAGATGCTCCCAACCAAGCAAATGTGAGATTCCTTTGAACTAGAAATAAGTACCATCACACACACGATCTGGAAGGGAAGAGGGGCGCACCGATCCCAACTCACCTGTTTGTGACGTACCAGAGAGCTGCCAATAGTCCTGACAGCCAGGTGCCGCTGAGTAGCCAGCTGGTGACGTACAGAGCTGTGACGTAGACTGCTTGGAGCCCAAATAAGGTGTAAATATAAAAATAAACTGGCTCTAAATATTTCTGTAGAGAACAATTAAAAAAAGTGTGTCAGGGCTAGGTTACAGTTGAGTGGTAGAGTGCTTGCCTGGCATGAGCAAAGGCCCTGGGTTCCTTATCCAAGACCAAAAAAAAGCAAGTTTGCCAGGTAGGTCCTAGTCTCCTCATTGCCACTGGAAATGCTTGTCAGTAGAAATGCAGCATTCAGAGGCTCACTGTTAACCCCCCATGCTTTACTCTAAATGAGTTTACACCTAACTTTGTCCAACTTGCCTTCTTTACACAAGTGGTCCTTGTGATCTGCTAACTTTACCATTTTTAATCACAAAGATCAATCATAGGAAAAAAAGGCACACCAGGAGTGAATCCACATTTCCAAAAGAAAATATTTATCAGCTTCTAGACTGCATACATATATTATGACATAAGCCAGGAAGTGTCTCTCTATAAAAACCTTATGTTGTAGTTAGGTGCCGTTGAGTCGGTATCCGACTCATAGCAACCCTCACAGGGTTTTCAATGACTGACTGTTTCAGGATTGCCTTGAGAGTGGATTGCCAGGCCCTTCTCCCATTTTTGCAGTGCTGGGATTTGAACCAGGACCTCAGAGACTGCAGCGCAGCGCTCTACCAACTGAGCTAAATCCCAGCCCGTAAAAACCTTATAGAATATAAATAAAAAGCAAACTTCATGGTACCCACAGAGAAAATCAGGGCACTGCTGACTTCCTCCCAAACCAGGTGTAGAACAGAAGAACACATGCGAACCTCTTGATTCGAAATGGTAGATTCTGACTTTCATCAGACATTAACAATTCCACATCACAGAAAAAAAACCTACCTGTATGGGCAGAATCCTATACAAAATACCGAGAAAAACCTCCTGGTAAATATTCATCCGCTGAAGAAGGTTAATTGTCCTCATCGACTCCGTTTTATTATCATATATCAAGCCATGAAAACCTAAGAATAAGATTTGAAAAATCAGGAAAACACGTGACAATTATACTCATTCATTCAACACCATTCACAGGTTCTTTACTATGTGCCAGGCGGTGTGGTGGGCACTGGGGACATCACAGGGGAGAAATCACCGTCCTGACCTCGAAGAGCTTGCCCCATGCCAGACAGACATTACTTAAACACTGACACAAATACTGGTAAACAGAAGCTGCTGTGAGTGCAGTGACAAGAGAAAGCACGTGACTTTTCTAAAGAAACGTCTGCAAGAGCTGGGCGTGGGGTACAGCTCAGCTGGTACAGTGCCTGTCTAGCACACTGAGGCCTTGGTTCCATCCCCAGCTCCACAAAAAAAGGTGGTGGGGGAGAAAGAAAAAGAAAAAAAAAAAGAAATTTATGCAGGAGGACTGTGCATCTCCCACCCGGCCCGAGTGCATGTGACCTGCGCAGCCCGCCCACTTCCCAGGATGGGTCTGGTCATTTGGCCTGCTCTGACCCACAGGATGTAAGGGGACCTGACAGACGCCATAGCCAAGCCAAGGCTTTAAGGGACGACGCGTGAGCCACCAGCTCCTGCTCTTTCCCTTCACCATGGCATCCCGATGCTCCACCCGGGGGCTGGAATGAGGGGCCACGTGGGGTGGGGCAGAGCAGCTGCTGGCTCCCAGGAGACACAGAAAGAGCAAGAAATAAAACCATGTTACAGAGATCCATCTCTCTACTGAGGTCATTTGCTACTGCAACCAAGCTGAGTAATTAACACAGGGCAGGAGCGGAGAGTTCACAGAAGAAAACATGTAGTGCCCTACACGGAGAGTAAGATGCTCAGCCTCAATGCTGTTAGGAGAAGTGCAAATTAAAACTACCCTCGCGTGCTACTTCTCACCCATCAGCTCTGCAAAAACCATGCAGCTTCCCAATACATGATGCTGGGAGGCTGTGAGGAGGCAGACGGGCCTCCACTATCGTGGGGATCTCCCACGGGACCATCTCTGTGGAGAGTCTGCAGAACTGAACAAAGTCATACCTGCAGCTGCCCCTTTCCCCAAATACCCACGGTGCTTCCTGCACAGGAGAAAGGGCAGGAGAAGACAACTAGTCAGGGGACATCTGTAACCAGAAGGAGAGGCCCTACCAGAAGCCATCCTCATGGCACCATGATTGTGACCTTTTGCCTTTCAGCACTGAAAGAAAATAACTTGTCTCCTGTTTAAGCCACACAGCCTGAAGTATTTACGGCAGACCAAGAAGACCAACACAGGAGTGTCGTGGACTGAAGGTCTGTGGTCCCCCAAATCAGCATGCTGAAGATCAGCGGACTCAGGATGCGATAAGCGCCTTACCAAGAAAACACACAGGAGAGCTGGCCTCTGTCTCTCCCATGTGACCACACGGCAAGGAAGTGGCTGCCTGCAAGTCAGAAAGCCAGCCTTCACTGGGACCCGACAGGGCTGGCTCCCTAACTTCCTACTCCCAGCCTCCAGGATGCGAGGGGACAACCTTCTGCTGCTGACAACACCCAGTGTGAGGTTCTTTTGTTCCAGCGGTCCGAACAGACGAATAAAGAAGACAACTGGTACAAGCGATGGTCAGGCATACAAAGGAACGCTGTGCAGTCATAAAAACAAACAGGAATGTGTTTATATTCTGCTACAGAAGTGATCCACAAGATTTCTGTTAAGGGGAAAAAGTAAAATACGAAACAGTGCAGGCGCTAAACAGTTTCTCTGTAACAGAGGGGAAAATGAGAACCTGCTCAGGTACTCTGCTCATCTTAAAATACTGACAGCAGATGAATAAATCAAAAGCAAATAAAAATGGTTACCTAAAGGGTACAGAAAGTGGGATGGAGGCCGGAGTCAGTGTCAGGGCACTGGCCTAGCACATTCGAGGCCCTGGGCTCCATCTCCAGGCCTGGGGGGTTGTGGGGACAGGTAACAAGGGGGAGGAGGGGTGAGACAGACTTCTCTGAATGCTTCCTGTTTCACAGAGTTTTGACTTTGAACCCATCATGTAAAGATTTTTATAAGTGCAGAAAAGTTAAAGAAAAATTTTACAACACAATTCCTGCACAACCAAAGTCAAGATAAAACAAACATAGCTTGTTAGTGGCTAGGTGGCACAAAGATAATTTGTTCAAGTGATGTGAAAACAGAGGAATGTGGCTATATAAGCATAGGCGGGATAGATCCTAACGGGTATAGCCTCAGGCCTCTCAGAAGGCACAGACAGTGTGAACTGTTTTTAAGCAACCATACTATGAACAGCAATAGTAGAACTGTTATTTTTTGATTTTTTGGGGATGGGGATAGGCAAGCGTCTACTGCTGAGCTACCCTGTAACCCCTATTATTGTTACTTTGAAAGTATTATACATAGTAGCATAAAGCAACTAAATGGTAACATTAATGTCAGGAACCAAAATTTTTCATTTATGGAAATCAGATACAAATGTCCAACTAACTAAAATTCTGTTACCCTAACATTGTACTGGAAGTAGTTACATTCTTATTTTCTCTTAGGAAAAGAACTCACATTTCCTACCTCTGCTTAGCAAAACAGGTCTGGAAACAATGTCCAATCTCGTAGCAGTTAGTGCCCTTCACACCAAGACTGTAATCTCCAAACAGGCCACCAAAACTGTAGTCTAAACAGCCCCTAAATGGAATTAGAATCCCTAAGTAGCTGGTTCTAATTAAAAGGTAGAAAATAAGCAAAATGGGTCTGAAACGTCTTGTTATGCCAAAATGCTTGGAAACTGTCAAAGACTATGAGGGTCAAGTCAAGAAGACAGAAGTCTATCCCACTGAACCAAAGCTGGACACTTTAAACACAAAAATATCAAAAATTCAAAATATCAAAAATATCAAATATGTTAAAAATCCATAAGCTTAAAATGATGCTCAATAAACAAAATCTCATGGGGATACAAGAAAGGTAACTCATTCTAAAATCAACAAAGAGAATAATTAATATTTACCCTGCTTTTCCTTGATGACCTAAGCTGGCTTGCTAAATAGTTGCTGAGGAAATGTTCTTTAGAGATGAGTTCTATCCAATCAGGATAGAAGGAATGATAGTACGTTGCCATTTTATACAAAATGAATATGAATTTAATCAATGTAGGCAACACTCAGCAAAATAGTGCTAAAATCACGAGGTGAAAAGGGCTGAGAATGCAGCAATGGAAGTGTCAATCACAGCCCAAAAACAGAGGAGCCAGACCCTGTGCACCCTCTGGTGTCTCAGTATAAAACACAGCCATGCCTGGCAGTGCACATCAGTAACCCCAGCACTTGAGAGGCTGATGCAGGAGGATCCACACAAGTTTGAGGCCAGCCTGGTCTACAAAGTGAGTTCCAGGTCAGCCTGGGTACAAAGTGAAACTCTGCCTCAAAAAACCAAAAGACCAAACCAAAACAAAACAAAACAAAACAAATCACCAGCCAGACACCCGCAGTGATGCCTGCCCGTGATCCTAGCATCTCAGGAGGCGGAGGCAGAAGGACGGTGACTTCAAGGCCAGAGGCGGTTGCATACCTTAGTGAGACCCTGATTCAAAAGGGGGGAGAAAAAAGTACTAGGGGTGCAGCCCAGTGATGCAGCACTTGCAACGTCTATGTGAGGCCCTGGACTCAGCCCCTAAGGGCTCCAAAGACACCATCTAGGAAGTATTCTTACCAACAAGCAGAACCTAAATCTGAGCAACCCCAAATCCGGCTAGCAATTTATAGAACATCTGGAGAAGAAATGGTCAATGACGCCATGGGGCTCCAGCGACACTCACAAAGTGGGGGCCATCAGACAAACGGATCAGTGCTTTCAGCAAAAAATTATAGGAAAAAGATGGAAAGATACTGACAGACTTAGGGAAACAGAGTTGTATCAAAAGAGGGCCCTGGAGATGCTGCATCTGCATCTCAAAAACCACACTAAAATTGGAAATAAAATCGACAGACATATTTACAGATGAAGCAGTATGAATTCTTGTAGTTCTAAAATAATCCAGGTTGAGAGCAGGGACAATTCAGAAAACAAGATTAGTCACATATGAAAATCTCTTAGATGAGCAGTCCTCACCTTTCTTGGCACCAGGACTGGCTTTGTGGAAGACAACTTTTCCATGGACCAGGTTAAGGGAGGGGAGATGATGGTCTCCCAGGAGGCAGAGCTCAGTTGGTAACGCCAGCAACAGGGAGGAGCTACACAAACAGACATATAGACAGATAGTACAGGGCCCTGGTTGGGGTTGGTGATCCCTGCATTAGAGGAACCTCTCCCTTTTCACATGTTTGAAATCTTCTAGAAGAAGAATGTTAATGAACACCACAGGTGAATCGCAACAAGTCAATCCCTGAATCCACCGCGGTACTTGAAAACACTCATCGTGCAGCTCTACGACAGAGCTCTCAACCGCAGCACTAGGAAGAATTCTCACCAAAAAAACCGTAAGGAAAGCCCAGAAAATGGCAACTCTGTCATGTGCTCCCACAGCAAGCACATCATGGATACACTAAGGAGAAAAGGTCCTTTGGGGGCTTCCATTAGATGAGAAAGGTAATCACTTAGGAAAAGTAAGAAGGCAGGAAAATGGCCATTGCAATGTAAAGAGATAAATGTGGGTCCCGGTAGACAAGAGGTCAACCACAATGTCCATTATCAAAATGACTACTGTTTGCCAGGCATGGTGGTGCACGCCTGGAGTCCCAGCACCTGGGAGGTTGAGGCAGGAGGATCTCAAGTTTGAGGCCAGCCTGGACTACACACTGACACTCTGCCTCAAAAAACAAGGGCTGGTGTGTAGCTCAGTGGTGAAATGCTTGCTTAGCCAGGTCCTGGGTCCATTGCCAGCAATTCAAAAAAACAACAAAGCCTACTGTTTTTAGATATCACTGTTTCACCTGCAAAGACTGCTTCCCAAATCACACAAAAAAATCAGCAGCCAAAGGAAAACCTCAAAAGAGATTACTTCAGGATGGAGCAGAGCAGAAAGATAAGGACAGGAGGGTTATATAAGGCATTATATAACTTCTTCCAGAACAGAATGCAGTCATGGAATGGTTACAAGTCCACAAAGAGAAACTACACAAAATTCAGAGAGACACAACACAAGTGTAAAACACTGAGACTGCGTTAGCGCACCGTATGTTTTAAGTGAGATACTGTAAAGCACATGACACACCCGGGATGGACTGGTGGGTGGAATTACCTTGCAGGAGGGTGGGAGCCTGCAGCATCTGCTTGTAGTAGGAGTAATAGAGTCCACACTCCGTCCTGAATGAGATTTCCCGCTCCACTTCCTGAAACAAAGCGAGAGCTCCTGGGGTTACGTGACCTCGTGTTATTAAAGCACGTGTTGTCGCTACAGAAACAGGATCCTGAACAACTTTAAGGGGAAACAAAACTGCAAAGCCGTCTCAAGAAGCCATGACAAAGGAGACACACAGAGGGCTGATGCCTGCTGGATCTGGACATGGATACCCAGGCCTGCCCGGCTGTCCTCTCGACTTGTGTGGATGTCTAAACATGTCTGTAAGAGTCGACGGGGGATGTAGCTCTCGGGCAGAGTGCTGGCAAAGCACAGGTGAGGCCCTGGGTGGAGGGGTTTCCATGATAATCCAGTCTTTTAAAAATGGAAATAAGCCAGGCATCATGGCACATGACTGTTGTTCTAGCAACCTGGGAGACTGAGGCAGGAGGATCTTGAATTCAAGGTCACAGTCAGCCTGCCCAACTTAGTGAGACCTTGTCTTAAACCAAGAAAACATGGGGCGGGGGGGGGGGGACTGGGAATGTAGCTCAATGGTAGAACCCTTGGCTGGCATGTAAGAGACCCTGGGTTCAATGCCCCCTCCCCCCGTACTGTTAAAAAGGAAAAAAAAAATTATTATTTGTGGTCCTGGGGGTGGACCCAGGGACTTGCATGTGTTAGGTTAAGCGCTCTACCACTGAATTCAGTTCCAGCCCTGTGAAATTATCAAAACTGCTTTTAGGTGAGTATTTAATCATGAAGAACTAAAATGTGAAAGTAACAGCTATTCGTCAATCTGGTTGCAAGATGCTTTTATTGAATTTAAAACAAATCATTAACAGAATAGGGAGGCATCAGGCAGCGAGAATGAAGACAGCTTGCTGGGATAAGCCTATTAATGCTAAGATACCATATTTCATATACACGTGAAATACAAATGAGCAAGAAAGAACTTATAACACATGTGATTATAGATTCTTTTATCCCAGTGTTCAAAATATCAGGTCCTTGAGTTTGTGCACGCTGTCTAAAATGTAATGTTTTCTAGATTTTTTTCCTTTTACAGCAGATCCATATTCTACAAATCCAACTTAACTGCAGGAAGATGATAAACACTGAACATATTATACTCCCAGCTAAGCAGATAATTTTGTGTGTGTTTTTTGATTTTTGAGACAGGGTCTCACCATGCAGCCCAGGCTAGGCTGGACCTTGCGATCCTCCTGTCTCGGCCTCCTGAGAGCTAGGATCACAGGTGTGTGACACTGTGCCTAGCTCTGATGAACATTTTCTCTTTTTAGCAAGTCTTTATTTCCCCTACTTCCTAGGATTTTTCAAAGAGTAAAGAACCCTATGAGGGTCACTATGAGTCGGATACCGACTTGACAGCACCTAACAACAACAACCATCTAAAGAACCCTTCATTAAAGGAACCACATGATGCATATGCTCAAAGCACATTCTAATACACATGGCAACCTTACAATGAACCTCTTTGTACAATAAATATACGCTAATGAAAATGTTTAACAAAATAAATATAACTGTCTTATTAGAAATATCAAGTTATAAATAAAAAAGAACCATATATGATATTTATCTTCAGACCTGGGAGTTAATGTATTTCTCCTACCCTTTAAGTATTTCTTTAGATATTACTCTTATCGTTTAAAAATATTATAAATTCATTCATGAAGAAAGCATTGAAGAGAAGAAATACTCTCTTAATTATCTTAGAGTGTAAGTATCCAACTATTGATTTCAAAACTGAAGCACTGGGTGGTGTCATTAACTCCGGGCAACAGGAGAGATGGGATAGTGTGATGGTCAGCCTTCCCTGTCAACTTGTTCAGATGAAGGGACTCCTCGGATTAGTGAAGCGTCCCTCTGCACCTGTTCCTGAGGGCACTTCCACAGAGGATCGCAAGGTCCAGGGCTAACTGAGGAAGAGACCTGCCCAGGTGATCTGGTGTGATCCAGTGCGCAGGGCTCTGCGGGGAGGAAGTGAGGAGAAAGGAAGCCAGCACGCTTGGGAAAGCCTTCGAAGCTCTTCTGGAGCAGAGCGTTTGGAATGACCAGTGCCCGAGGACAACTCAACAGCTTCTACGTGGTTCAACATCAGGCTTTCCGGGTGCCTCCAGACTCTCCAGGTGCCAGTCCTCAGAATGAATGGTGACCAGGCTCTCCCTGCTCCACTGTGTAACCTGCCCTAATAAATGCCCTTGTATGATATGTATCTATCTAGAATGGGGGAGGAGGACCTGGCAGCCCACTCCCGAAACACAATCAGCCATTGAAAACCCTACGAATGGCAGAGAAGCACTGACCATAGTGTTTTGTCCTTTGTATATACAGTCACTGAGTTTTACACCGGTTCGATAGCATCTAGCAGAGGACTATTAAAAGCAAGTGGATAGAAGGATTCATTCTGTGGATACAAATCAACCCCCTTCCCCAGCAAACCCTGTCATTATTCAATGGGACTCATGGACAAAGCGGCCACGGTGGCAAGGATGGAGGTTACGCACGGGCTCAGTCCCATGGACTTCCACTCACCAAGGCTGACCTGGCTACAGCTACTGCCCAGTGCCCAACTGGCCAGCAGCAGACGCCTACACTGAGCCCTCAGGATGGCACCGCTCCTTGGGGTGAAGAGCCAGCAGCCTGGTGGCAGGCTGATTACACTGGATGACTCCCATCGTGGAAGGGGCCTTGCTTTGTCCTTACCAGAACAGACGTTGATTCTGGATATGGGTTTGCTTTTCCTGCATGTGATGTTTATGCCACAACTACCGTTCATGGACTTACAAAAGGCCTTTTCCATGGCCAAAGGATTCCACCCAGCACTGGCTCTGACCAGGGAACTCAACAGCTGAAGAAGGGCAGCAGGGGGCCCTAGCTCATGAATTCCCTGGCCGTACCACATTCCCTACCATCCTGCAGCAGCTGGCTTGACCGAGTGGTGGAATGGCCTCTTGATGTGGCTACTGAGCCAAGCAGGTGGCAATACCTTGCAAGGCTGGGGCAGGGTTCTCCACAAGGCTGTATATGCTCTGAATCAAGTGTCCAACACAGAATGTTTCTCCCATAGCCAGGATTCACAGGTCCAGGAATCAAGGGGTAGAAACGGGAACAGTACCACTCACTGCCACCCCAGTGGCCAACTAGCAACATTTTCACTTCCTGTTCCTGTGACCTTATGCTCTGCTCGCCTAGAAGTCTTGGTTCAAGAGAAAGTAGCGCTTCTACCAGGAGGCACAACAAGGATTCGCCTGACCTGGAAGTTAAGACTTCCCCTGGCCACTCAGGGCTCCTCATACACTTGAGTCAAGAGACTGAGAAAGGAGTTACTAATGCAGACCACCCAGGAGAACATGGACCACCACTCCACAGTGGAGAGGAGGAGAGTGTGCCTGGAGGGCAGGAGATTCTTGAGGGCATCTCTTAGTATCACCATGACTTATGATTAAAGTCGATGGGAAATTACTACAACCCGACCCAGACAGGAAGATAAATGAGGGAGACATGGCAGAAATGAAGGTGTGGGTCTCCCCTCCTGGTAAAGAGGTGCCTGCTGAAGGTGGAGGGAACAGAGTGGGCAGTAGAAGAAGGAAGCTATGAATACCAGCTACGGCCAACAATTGGTCACAGAAAAGAGAACTGTAATTGTCATGAGTTGCTTTCCTGTTCTGATGAGAATGTTGTGCATATAAACACATACATCAAGCAGACAGACTTGCCCCCTTTCCTGTTTCTTCATAACGCAACGTAACAATGATAGAGTTGTTAAACTCACATTACCAAATTTAAGCCATGGACGTCTGGAGAAGCACAAGGACTCCTCAGAAAACCTTGCTACCTGTGCTGGGGAAGGAATGAATGGATTTTTGGTTGTATGAAGGACAGTTACATCACGTTAGGAGAAACCATGACCTTGTCAAACACAAGGCAAAGTGTTTGAGCATCAGGTTGACAAGGGGTGGGCCTGTGACGGTCAGCCTTCACTGTCAACTTGATTAAGAGATCCCTTGGGTTAGTGAAGCACACCTCTGTACTTGCTTATGAGGGCATGTCCAAAGGTCCAGGCCCAACCAAGGAAGAGACCCACCCTGAAGGTGATCTGGCGCGATCCGGTGGGTGGAGTTCTGTAAAGAGGAAGTGAGGAGGGGAGAATAGGCCAGCGCATGCACCGGACAGGCTTAAAAACTTCCAGCGCTGAGCGTATCAGTCAATCAATCAATCAAGCAATCTCTCTCTCTCCCCTGCCTCTCAAACTGCCACTCCCTGAGCACAACCCACAGCAATTTCCTGTTTCCATGTGAATTCAGCATTAGACCTCCTGGGAGGTCCCAGACCTTGGTATCAGACACCCTGTGTTTCCAGCTCTTGGACCGAGTGGCTCCAGGCTCTCCTAAGGTGCAGCCATGGAACTGTCTGGCTCCACTGTGGAAGCTAATCTAATAAATCCCCTTATACTATATATACTTTTTCTGTTGCTTCTGTTCCTCTGCAGAATCCAAACTGATACAGATAGTGGGTTTTTTTTTGGGGGGGAGGAGGAGGTGTTAGGACAGTCTCACTGTATAGTCCAGGCCTGGAACTTACTATGTAGCCTTAAATCTGCCATATTCCTGACTCAGCCTCCCCAGTGTTGGGGTGACAAGTGTACCTCGTCACACCTGGCTGCAAACCTTCTTATAAAAGAGGTGTCAAAAATGTAGAGAGACATTATCTATGTATTACTTTTCTTTTTTCTTTTCTTTTCTTGCGGTACTGGGGGTTGAACCCAGGGCCTCCTGCTTGCATGCGTTGCAAGTGCTGGACCACTGAGCTGCACCCCCAGCCCATTTTTTTACTTTTGGAGATGAGGTCTTGCTAAGTTACGCACACTGCCTCTGGCCTCGAACTTGCGATCCTCCCGCCTCCACCTCCCAAGCTGCTGGGATTACAGGCGTGCGCCACAGCGCCTGGCCTATGCATTACTCGCCACACAGCAGTGAGGTGTTGAATGAAATTTGCTCAAAAGATGGCGTTAATCACATGGATGCTGGTGGCCTTGTGACAGGACAGTCAAGCAAGGTTGGGGGGTGCTGTTCAAGGAGCCCAAGACCACTCTGAAGTGGTCTTTGAAATCTGAGAACACTGTGGAAGTACAACAGAGGCGGGAGTCTGTAACAGAATGGTCAACAGCCTAACCACTGCACACATGCGTGGCCAGCTTGAGACGCAGGGCGCTGTGTGTGATGTGCACAAGGGCAGATCTGGGAGGCCTCGCAGCAATAGAACCTGCTGTTTCTGCCATGGTGACCGCTCTGCACACCTTTTGTCATGCAGAAGTCAAACGTGACATAGTCATCTTTTGTCATTGGTACATACTGAGTATTACAACTTTAATAATTTTTCCTGTCTTCTTGTTGTTGTTGTTAGGTGCCGTCAAGTGGGTGTCCGACTCACAGAGACCCTATGTACAACAGGTGAAACACTATTGTCAGTGCTTCTCTGGTATTGACAGGGTTTTCAATGGCTGATTGATAAAGGGGTGGGTTGCTGGGTCCTTCTCCCAAGCCTATAGCACCTGGTGTTCCCAGGCGGTGTCCCATCCAAGGACTAACCAGGCCTGAGATCAGATGGGATCAGACACCACAGGGCTATGACTACAGACTTTCTTGTCTTAAATACACACACACACACAAACACACACACGTATTTATATGTGTGTGTGTGTACACGTGTGTTTATATATACACGCATGTATACACATACACACACACATATATATTTGGTAGCTTTTGTATATTGCACTTCCTTTCACAGAAAGCAAACTTGTCTTGGGGAAATTAATCATTAAAAAAAAAGAAGACCCATGAGTTATGGGACTTAACTCCATGAGCATCCTTTCATCATAAAAAGGACAACATAGGGTAATGCAGCTTTTTAAACTTTTCACAGCTGCTACCGATTTGTGGTGTCTTTCATAGCTGTTGTTATCATAGCAGTGAGGCCAATTTTTCTTACTAGTTATGTTCACCTAGTCATCTTCAATCTTTGACAAAATCTGCTCTATTGCTTTTTTTTTTTTTTTTTTTTTTGAGACACGGTCTCACTGTGTAGTCCTGGCTGGTCTACAACTTCCAATGTGCCTGCCTCCGCCTCTCAAGTGCTGAGATTAATAGTCACGCGCCACTGTGCCCAGCTGCTTAACTGCTTTTAATATAAAACCAAACTAGTATTATTTCTGGGATGTTCACACTCCTACTTGGTCAAATAATCATAGAGACTGATGTTAACTGAACAAATGCTAGCTTTTGTCCATCCAAACACAAAAATAAATTAGTTACATTCCTTTTCTCTAGCTGCCGTAGAGTGGTCCAAGCACAAACTATCACCTTCAATAGAGTATCTTAACGCCAATAGCCATCCACATCTATGGCTTCATTTCCTGTATGATTCTAAGAATGAAATAACAGTCTTATAAAGATGAAGGAAAAATGTTCAGAGTTGTGAAAGAAGAAAGCTTTTGTGCCCCACCCCTCTCTTTAATATACCTTGAACAGCAAAAACCAGAGGGGGATCTAATTAGTAAAAATGCACTCAAACATGATTAATTGGTAATCTTGGCACCAGCTGCATAGAACCAAATGCTATACTTTATTAAACAGACACTTGCAAGTTTTACATCTGCTTCATGCTAAGAGAACATCTGCTTTACTCAAACACTTTTCCAGTTTTACAGCAATTTATACTTTGCCTGGTGGATCACACCAATGAAAACGTGCATTGATAGAAGTTACCCTCTGCAGAATGCAAAACGAACAAATACTCCACATTTTAATTTGCATAGGTTCCGCAGGGAATGCAATGTTTGTTGGAAGAATGGAAACATCTCTGAAGATCATGACAGAGAGTGAAAAAAAGACAAAAGAATTGTATTTTTAAAACACTGTACTGCCAAAGACATTTAAGTAGCTTAGATAGTCGCTTAATGTAAGTACTGAAAGGAAAGAACACTAAGGAAAACATGGCCGCTCACAGTTAATGATCTGCATCTCCCACAGGCATTGAAGCGAGCTGCTGTCAATGCACCAAAGGTTAACAAGCCCATTTGGCCAAATGACACGAAAACTGGGAAGTCATCAAATTTAGTTTGCTAAAATCTCACCCAAGTAACCTTCGTTTACAAAAATTGCTCCCCAAAAAATTAAGTCTTCTGACAGGAGCAAAGCCAATGAACAATTAACTTCCTGACTATTATCTGTTTCAGAATTAGGTTAACAAATCATGTCACCAAGAAACAGTAGCTCATAAGAAGACAGCTGTTCTTAAAGTTCTGTACTGGGAATCATGCCCTCAGCGAACATATTTATGGCACATACATGGTTTATTGTCTGTTTAAATTCATGTCCATCTGTTAGCAGGGAATGATTCTTGCCCTCGAGTTGATTAAAGCCCTGACACAAGAGCACGGCCAAGCAGTGCTGATGAGCAGGTTTGACTGCTGGCTTCAGTGGCAATGCTTCCACAGGGCCACTGCCACACTGGTCCACCCTATTTACTCTCAGGACTCCTCGCTGCGCAGGTGTACGTAACAGAAAGACATGCAAGTTCTGTAATATCAAGTAAATAAAGAGTAACAGTGCAAAATGATAGCACAAGAAAAAATACCAGGGAAAGAAAAAGCATGACCTAAGTGCATTTAGCCGATGAGCATGAGCTTTCCTCAACATTTGTTTGAGCTTTTATTTGTGGGGGAAAGAAAAAAGGGTAAGAATTAAGTCTTGGACCCAAGGAGTTTATGTTCCAACACGAAAGGCAACCGCATGAAGGAAAACGGTGAATCCAGGGGACACAGGTATTGCTATGGTTTGGACTCAAACGTCCCCCAAAGGTCAGGTGCCCAGCCAGTGGTGCTGTCCTGGGAGGTTATGGCACTTTCGGAGGTGCATCTAGCTTGGTAGAAATGAGACACGAAGGTGGGCCTTTGGAGGTTTTTACCCAGACCTGAGGCTCCTCCTCCCCTCTGCTTCCTGATGATGAAGATGTAAGGTCGTCTGCCATGGCCCTGCTGCACGTTGCTGCCACACCTTCCTGGTACCATTATGGGCTAATCCTCTGGCTGTGAGCCCTCGATAAATATTTCCTTCCATGAATTTCCTCTGGTCCGTTTCTCTACCATTAGCAGCCATAAACTAATACAAGTATCGATGGTAAACGAGTCACTTTTTGCCTCCACTGTTAAAGTAGATCCCCCACTGGTTTCTAGGCTTTGCTCTCCTATATGTCTTCATTCACTCTTTCACTCTTATGCAATAAATACCTACTCAATACCACCAAGTTACACGATTTTTCTACTGGGAGATTCAGCAGAGAATAAAAACAATAAAAACCTCTGCCTTCATCAAAATTATAATCCAGAATAGGAGAAAAAATAGGCAAGAAAAACCTGTACTACGAAGATAGTTGTAAAGGTTAGGGGAAAAGTAGAGCACAAAAGGGAGACAGGGAGGCAGCTGGGGGTGGTGCTGTGATTTTAAAGGTGGGTGGGGACAGCCACACAGATGAAATGGCAACGCAGAAACCTGCAGAGGCAACCAGGCAGCAGCCAGAACAACCTGCAGGTAATGGGAAGAACAGCAAGGAGGGCAAAGTGAGCTGAGTCGGGGGGGGAAAGGCATCAGTTAATAAGGTCAAGGGGGAGGAGGACACAGAGGGGTAATCCAGGATCAAATCACCTAGTCCTGGGAAGTGACGACGACTCTGGGCTTAAACCTGAGAGCTATAAGGGGTGAAGAGAGGAGAGGAGGGGAGAAGCCAGAAGTGTGGTTTTGTTGTTGTTAGGTACCGTCGAGTCAGTGTCCAACTCATAGCTACCCTATGTATAACATTATTGTAGTGCTTCTCTGCTATTCATAGGGTTTTCAATGGTGGATTGATTTTTGGGAGTGGGTTGCTGGGCGTTAATATCTAGAATATATAAAGAGCTCAAAAAACTAAACAACAAAAAAGCAAAGTATCCAATCAAAAAATGGGCAAAAGAATTGAACAGAGACTTCTCAAAAGAAGAAATACAAATGGCCAACAATCATGAAAAAATGTTCAACATCCTTAGCCATCAGGGAAACGCAAATCAAAACTACACTGAGATACCGTCTCACTCCAGTCAGAATGGCCAAGATTAGCAAAATAAACAATAACAAATGCTGGCAAGACTGCGGGGAGAAAGGAACCCTCATACATTGCTGGTGGGAATGCAGATCAGTGCAGCCACTATGGAAATCAGTAAGGAGATTCCCCAAAAAACTAAGAACAGAACTACCATATGACCCAGCTAGCCCACTCCTGGGTATGTATCTGAAGGAATATAAGTCAATACACCACAGAGATACCTGCTCATCCATGTTTACTGTGGCGTTATTCACAACTGTCAAGATACAGAATCAACCTAGGTGTCCATCAAACAGATGAGTGGATAAGGAAATTGTGGTATATATACACCATGGAGCCTGCAGCCATAGCCCTGTGGCATCCGATCCCGTCAGATCTTGGAAGCTAAGCAGGGTCGGGCCTGGTTAGTACCTGGATGGGAGACCGCCTGGGAACACCAGAAGCTGTAGGCTTGGGAGAAGGACCTGGCAACCCTCTCCCAAAAATCAATCTGCCATTGAAAACCCTATGAACAGCAGAGAAGCACTGACAATAGTGTTTCCCCTGTTGTACAGAGGGTCGCTATGAGTCGGATACCGACTCGACGGCACCTACCAACATACACCATGGAGTTTTATTCAGCCATGAAGGAGAACAAAATCATGGTATTCACTGGAAGATGGATGGAACTAGAGATCATTTTAAGTAAAATGGGCCAGACCCACAAAGATAAACATCACGTTTTCTCACATATGTGGATGTTAGACTTCAACATATAATCATTATTAAAACAGATAGGTCATGAAAGTAGAAAGGGCCTAAGTACGGAAAGATTATGGACTCAAGAAAAGGGGAAAGGCTGGGCGTGTGGTGCACACCTTTAATACCAGTGACTTGGGAGGCTGAGACAGGAGGATCTTGAGTTCAAAGCCAGAGACAGCCTATGTAATTTAGCAAGACCCTTTCTCAAAATAAAAAAAAAGTAAAAAAAAAAAAAAAAAAAAGGGCTGCGGGGTGGATGCAGCTCAGTGGTCGAGCTCTTGCAAAAAGCGTGTGTGAGGCCCTGTGTGTAATAACCCGCACCACAACAAAAAAAATAAAGAAAAAGAAAAGGAAGGAAGGATGAAAGGAAGGAAGGAGGGAAGGAAAAGTGGAGGGTAAGAAGAAAAGGTAATGGTAGAAAAGAAAGGAAATATCACTATGTTGACCTTATGGCAAAATTGGGATGTATGTATATAATACATATACTAATAAAAAAGATAGGTGAGTGGAAGGGAGACCATTGGTGGGGAGGGAAGAAATGGGGGAGGAGGGTCAAGAGGGTAAGGGGGAAGTTAATGTGAGTGATGTTCAGTGAAACGCATGTATGGAAACGTCATGAGATCCATTAAGTGGTATAAGCAAAATTATCAATATATTCAAAAATATATACATATGTGTACAGGTATGCATATGTATCTATGTATCTATCTGTATCTCTATCTATCTCTATGTATCACACAGACAGAGATATGAAAAAGGCAAAGCTGGGCACAGTGGTGCACGCATGTTGTTCCAGCAACTCAAGGAGGCAGAGGCAGGAGGATGGCGAGTTCAAGGCCAGAGGCAGCATGTATGACTTCAAGACCCTGCCTCAAAATAAAAACCAAAAAAAGGGGGCGTGGTGTGCAGCTCAGCAGTGGAGTGCCTGCTTGGCATGTGTGGATCCTGGGTTCAGCCCCCAGCACTGCCAATAAATGAAAGAATGAATGAGAAGAAGGGAGAAGGTGGCGAGGGATTCTTGAAGAGTTGGAGAGAGCAGGACTCTGGGAGGCTCTGGTCGGAGCTGCTGAAGGATGAAGGCACAATGTGCAGAGGTGGAGAGGCTGAGGGAGAAACACTGGAGGGCAGGAAGCCCGGGGCCTTCGTCTTGGCCCTGCTGAGTCTGAAACGCCCAGTGGACATCCACGCGAAAGTGGATGGCTACAGATGTCTGGAGTCCAAGTGCGGGTCTGAGTAGAGGTCTAGGCTAAGGACTCAGCATGTACGCTGCTGCTAGGTGCCAAGGTGCAGTTCTTAGAGAGGAGGCGGGAAAGAGAAGTCCTGGCCTATGCCAGGAAGAGGTCAGGAGGCTGAGGTGCTTTACGGGCTGAGCCCATAAAGGAGCCACAGGCTCTGCTGCAGCAGGACTTGGTCCAAAAGAACGTGTCCTGGAAGCTGAGACAACGTGCCAACAGGCCAAGTCTGACGAGGGCTGAGAGATGACCACTCAACCCAGCGTCCTGGAGGTCATTGGTGGATTTACCAACAGATTTTGAGCCGTGCCCGGCGGGAAGCCTGAACAGCGTAGGCCCAAGAAAGAGAACTGTGAGAGGAACAGGGACTGCAGGTCGACCAAGCTTTTGGAAAGTGAAGGTGGGAAGGCAAACTTCAGAAAGGGACAGGACCTGAAAGAGAAAGTGGGGCACAACAGGCACGTCCCCCCGGGATGGGAGCAAGGGAACAGAGAATCAACTGCTAGAGCAATGAGCTTCCACACAAGGTAGGTTTTGGACAAAGGGGGCAAAGACAGCCTGGGCGCACATGTGGGCAGAAGCCAGGCACAGGCAGCGCGGACTCACGTCTTCCACTTGCCTTCGCTCCCTCCCCAAAGCAGGGTGCCCCGAGATCACCCGGGGAAGAGGTCATGGAAGGGCTGGTGGAGGTCACCACAGAGTCCAGGCTGGCTGGGAGCCACGGGGCCCAGGTGGTCCAGCAGGGCTGCCAGGCAGCTTTACTAAAAGGATGAATTTGAGCTGGTCCCTCTAGATTGTTCTCCATTTGACACATAATCAAATAAAACATTTTGGTTTCTGTACACCTAATTTTGTACCCTGCAGCTGTCCGGATGTCTGATTGTTTGTAAAAGATTTTCAGATTATTCTCCTGGGGTTTCCAGATATGTAATCACATCACTTGCAAACAAAATCTTACCACCTCCTTTACAGTATTTACCCTTTTTACTTTTTTCCACGTGTTGCTGGGACACCCTAGGCAATGTTAACCGTGGTAATAATGGGCAGCTCTGGCTTGGGGTCTGATTCTAGATCTAGGCTTGCTAATTCAGTAGCCTCTAGCCACATGTCTCTACTTGAATTTAATTAAATATAAAAAGCCAGTTCCCCACTTCCTGAACACGTCTGGCGAGTGGCTAAGATATCAGACAGCAGAGCAGACACCTGTCATCATTAGCAGGTCTACTGGTAGCTGTCTTGCTACTGAGTAAGGTCTTAGCACTTGGTCTGAGGTGCGTATGCATCTATTTCTCTTTCTTTTTAAAACAGCTTTACTGATACTGAATTCACATACCCTATGATTCACCACGCCTGTGGCCATACCACTGTGGTGTCGGATCCAGTCAGATCGCAGGAGCGAAGCAGGGTTGGACCTGGTTAGTTCTTGGATGGGAGACCGCCTGAGAACACCAGGTGCTGTAGTCTTGGGAGAAGGACCCAGCAACCCACTTCCAAAAGTCAGTCTGCCATTGAAAACCCTATGAACAGAAGAGAAGCACTGACAGTAGTGTTTCGCCTGTTATACGAAGGGTCACTATGAGTCAGACATGGACTTGACGGCACCTACCAATGATTCACCAATTCAAAGAGTGCAATGCAGTGGCTTTTTCTGTATTCACAAGAGCTGTGCACATACCACTATAATCAATTTTAGAACATTTTCACTGTACCAAAAGGGAACCATGCTTCATTAAACTGTTACTGTGCTGTCTCTTTAGATTGGCCTATTCTGGATATTGTGTATGAGTCAAACAATATGTGGCTTTTGTGCTGGGCCTCTTTCATTTCGCATGTTTGCAAGGTTTGTCTATGCTGTAACACGTATCCATAATTCTTTTCAAACTTGCCAAATAATATACCACTGTAGGGACAGATTAAAATTCACTCATTCATCAATTGATGGACATCTAGTCCATCAATTTGGCTATTATGAAAAATGCTGCTGTGAGCTATGTATGAGCTTTGTTCTGGACATGTTTTCATTTTTCTTGAGTATATACTTAAGAGTAAAACAGCTAAGATTATACGGTAAACTGGGTACGGTGGTGTGCACTTACAGTCCCAGCTACCGGGGAGGCTGAGGCAGAAATGCTTGAGCCCAGGAGTTTGAGGTCAGCCTGGGCAACACAGGAAAACCGTCTCAAAATAACAACAAAAGTACAGTAATTCAATGTTTAAGGGCTGGAGGAATGACAACACTGTTTCCAAAAGTGGTTGCACAATTTCAAATCCCTACCTGCAGTGTAGGAGGGCTCTAAACTACAGCTGCTGTTGATGTTGTTGTTGTCAGGTGCTGTCAAGTTGGGTCCGACTCACAGCGACCCTCACAGGGTTCTCAATGGCTGATTGTTTGGGGATTGCCTCAGAAATGGATTGCCATGTCTTTCTCCTGGTTGTGTGGTGCTGGGGATGGAACATGGGTTCTCACAGAGTGTGGAGTAGTGCTCTACCCACAGAGCTGTAAAACAGTGGCTGTGATTTTGATCTGCATTTCTCTGGTAACACATGATGACGAACATCTTTTCCTGTGATTGCTGGTCATCTGCATACTGTTTTTGGAGAAATGTGTACTTCCATCCTCTACCCATTTAAAAAACTTGGCTATCTTTTCATATTGAGTTGTAATAGTTCTTCAGATATTCTAGGTACAAGTCTCTTATCAGATACTAAGTCATAAATTTTTTCTCCTATTCTTAAGTGTGGGGCTGGGATTTAGCTCAGTTGGGAGAGCACCGCCTTGCAGTCTTTGAGGTCCCGAGTTTGATTCCCAGCACCCCCAAAATGGGAGGAGGATGTGGCAATCCACTCCCAAAGCAATACTGAAACAGTCAGCCATTGAAAACCCTATGAGGGTTGCCATGAGTCGGACACGACTCGACTGCACCTAACAACAACTCTCAAGTGTCTTTGCACTTTCTTAAAGCAAAAAAAAAAAAAAAATTCTGATTTTGATGGAGACCAATTTATTTTTTTCTCCCACTCACTTGTGCCTTTTGCATTGTGTGTGAACAAGCTTTGGCCTATCTCAAGGCCTGATGATTTATTCATGTTTTCTTGTTAGTTTTACAGTCTTGAGACATTTAGGTCTATGACCCATTTTGATTTAATTTTTGAGTACAGTGGAAGGAAGAGGTCCCCACTTCATTCCTTTTCATGTGAATATCCAGTGGTCTCTAGACCATTTGTTGAAAAGACCATTCTTTCCCACATTTAATTGTCCTGGTACTCTCAGCAACATCAACTGCCCATAAGTATGAGGGTTTATTTCTGAACTCGCAATTTTATTCTGTTGATCTGCATGTCTATACCACGACCATACTGACTTTATTATTACACCTCTGTTGTCAGTTTTAAAACGATGACGTTTTGAGTCTTCTAGCTTGGTTCTTCTTCAAAATTGTTTTGGCTATTCTGGGTCCCCTGAATTTCCATATAAAATTCAGGATCAGTGTATCAATATCTGTGAAATGTCCACCTGGGACCCTGTGAGTTCATCTGGAATATAAGAGGGATGATATTAAATGTGGAGATCATAAATAAACTCTTCCTAACAATTCTAACTCAAACAAAGCACATGTTTTAAGCTTCTTTTGTTAAATTTATTTTTAAGTCCTTTTGAAAGGGTACTTTATGAAGGGTAATGTGGTGTAAGAATTGGAGTACGACTCATTAACACCCTGCAATATGCAAATGGTACAACTTTGCTTGTCAAAAGTGAAGAGCACTTGAGACACTGATGAAGATCAAAGAGCACAGCCTTCAGTATGGATTGCGCCTCAACATCAAGAAAACAAAAGTCCTTGCAACTGGGTCAGTGCACAATCTCATGATAAATAGAAAAAAGCTTTTGTTTTACATGGTTCTATAATCACTACCCACAGAAGCAGCAGTCAAGAAACTGAAAGATGCATTGCATTGGGAAAAGCTGTTGGGAAAGACCTCTTTGAAGTGATGAAAAGTAAAGATGTCACATTGAAAACGAAGGTGCACCTGATTCACACCATGGTATTTTCAGTCCCATCACATGGCTGTGGATGCTGGACAGTAAATAAGAGACAGGAGAAGAACTGATGCTTTTGAACTATGATTCTGGAGACAAGTACTGAATATACCATGCACTGCCAAAAGAACCAAAAGATCTGTCCTAGAAGAAATGCAACCAGAGTGCTCCTTGGAAATGGGAATGGCTAGAGTATGCCTTATGTATTTTGGACATGTAGCCAGGAAGGACCAATCCCTGGGGAAGGACATCATGTTTGGGAGAGTACTGAGTCAGTGAAAAAAGAGAAGACTAGATGGCATGATGCAATGGCTGCAAGAATAGGATCAAGCAAAAAAAAAAAAAAAAAAAAAAAAAGACTGTGTGCCTGGCACAGTGTTGGGTAGAGTTTCGCTGTTGTACATTAGGTCGTTATGATTTGGACCCATCAGTGACACCCAGTAGGGAGGCTGAACCCAAGGCCTTGCACCATACTTTTCAAGCATTCTACCACTGAGCTACACCCCAACCCCTTCTTTTGTTCTTTATCTCAATAAGTTGTGAAGGCTGCCTCTGGCCTCAAACTTGAAATCGTCCTGCCTCCACCTCCCGAGTCACTGGGCTTACAAGCGTGCACCACTGAGTCTGGCCCCTAAGTCTTTTATCCTTTTCATTGCCGTTGCACACAGAATTGTTCCCTTAATTTCATTTTTGGTTTGTTTATTGTAACCACACAGAACCACAATTACCTTTTCTGTGTTCATCTTGGATCCTGTCACCTTGCTGAATTAATTTTAATTCTGGTAAGCTTTTCATGGCTTTCATGTGTGAGATCATGCCATGTACAAGCATAATTTTATTTTTCCCTTTCTAATTTGGATGCCTTTTATTTTCCTGCCTAAGTTTCCTGAATAGAACCACAAGTCAAATGCTGAATACAGATGGTGAAAGTGGGCAATCTTCCCCTCCTCCTGATCTTAGGGTGAAAGCTTTCAGTCTTCACCATTAAGTACGTTGGCTTGTGGGCTTCTCAGCAGATGCCCTTCTATTCCTAGCTGACTGTTCTGACGCATTTTCGCCCATCCATTTGAAGGGATGTTGGATTTTGCCAATTTTTTGTCATTTGGAATGACTACATGGTTTCTGCCCTTTATTCTATTGATGGTAGGCTCAAATGACCTATTCATTTTTTCTTTTTGAGATAGGGTCTTGCTAAATTATGCAGACTATCTCTGGTCTCAAACTTGTGATCCTCTTGCCTCTGCCTCCCAAGTCACTGCAATTACAAGTGTGCGCCACTGTGCCTAGCTGACCTATTCATTTTTTTTTTTTTTTTTTTTTGGTACTGGGGGTTGAACCCAGGGCCTCGCACCTGCATGCTCTGCAAGTGCTGGACCACTGAGCTGCATCCCCAGCCCATTTTTTTTACTTTTTGAGACAGGGTCTCGCTAAGTCACGCAAACTACCTCTGGTCTCGAACTTGCGATCCTCCTGCCTCCGCCTCCCAAGCCACTGGGATTATAGGCGTGCGCCACCGCACCCGGCTTACCTATTGATTTTTTTTTAAGTTATATATGCTCTAAGGAAATGATACCAAAGTTTTTCAAATACTTTTTTTTTAAACTATTGCAGTATTGATGTGGCAAATGAGTACATTAGTAGGCTTCTCCATAATTTCTTTTGTGTTTTTGGCATAAAGAGGATGTGTACATGGTATGTGCCCTATTTCCAGTGTGCTACTTCTGGATTCTCTTGTCTAGTACAGTATTAGGATTTTTTTCTTCAATATTCCTAAGAATAACTATTAATCATGGATTCCTTCATTGCAATTCCCCCTGCACACTAAAATTTGCCTGTAATGATAAAATCAATAAAATCAATACTTGCAGTGCTTTTGTGGTCTTCTGTGGACAGACAGACACAGGGCTGGGGAAAATTCAGGCTGGGCAACGTTCGTGGTGCCTGGCTGTCACACACAGATAAACAGAGGATGAAGATGGCAGGAGCTGGCACAGGACAGGCTGGCTGGGTGGGGTGTGAATTCCTACCCTGGCACAGTGGATGAGGTGGCTTCAGGAAGATCATGGATCCTTCTGAGCCTCAATTTTTCTTTTGTAAAATCAAACAGACTATCAGGAAAGGTTAAAAACCCCTCCTAATATGTGGCCAAAGGGTGCAGCTCAGTGGTAGTGTACTTGCCCAGCGTAAGTATGGCCCTGGGTTCTATACTCAGCATCACAAGAAAACAAAACGACGACGATTATAATCTATGTACAATGTGGGTGTATATGTATGCACGTATGAATTTCCTTTCTTCCTCATGTCTGTCAGCTTGTCGTTGCTTTGGGGGCTTACGTGTTGCTGGGATGCTGAAAGCTATGCCACCAGTATCTCAGACATTAGCAGGGCCATCCACGGTGGCCAGGTTTCAGCTGAGCTTCTCGACTAAGACAGGCTAGGGAGAAGGACCCGGTAGCCCACGTCCAAAAGAGTCACTGAAAACCCCATGGATAGCAGAGAAGCACTGTCAAATATAGTACTAGAAGGCTGGAAGGCATTCAAGAAAGGAGTAGGGAAGAGCTGCCTCCTCAAAGTAGTTGGCCTTAATGATGGGAATAGAGACGAGGCCCTGGGACCTCCTTCTGCTGACAGACTCAAATGTGAGACTCAAAATGAAAAGAAACACAGTGGCTGCAACAATGTTGGGTATCATTTTGTTCTGTTGTATATAGGGTCACTATAAGTCAGATCTGGTTCAGCTTGTCGTTTGGCTTCTCTTCCGTCGAGACACTTACTATTCATGCTTGCTATTCTTTGTCTTCCTGGTCTGTCACTTCCTAATATTTTTCTTCTTCAGTTTTAAGGGAGTTGAACCCAGGGCCTCACACACGTTCTACCTCTGAGCTGCACCCACAGCCCCTTTATTTATTTTTTACTTTGAGATGGTCTCCCTAAATTGCACAGCCTAACTCTGGCCTTGACCTTCTAATCCTCCTGCCTCTGCCTCCTGAGTTGCTGGGATTCTAGGCAGGCTCCACAGAACCTGGCTTCTAATACTTTTAACTTTACTAATATTAGTTTGTTTTACTTATTTTTATCAGCCTGGCCAATATTTCTCCCGCACTTTCTGCGGAGTCTGGTCTCCTGTAGGTTGCATCCAGTATGATCCCAATTTCTACCAAGATTATACCTTTTAATTCCACTTCTTGTCTAAGTTCTGCCAGCTCGTGTCTCATTTCCTTTTGTCTTCTGTACCTCCTTTGAGTACACCTCTTATGTCTCTGCTTTGAGGAAGCAAAGACATTCCTCTTCCTTAGTGATTGTTTACTTAACACAACATGTTTGCTTTTAATCTTCACGCCTCTGCTATAAGATCTTTCATGCTCTTCATGAACCATTGCTTTTGTTTTTCTTTTCTTTTCTCTCCTATCAGTCTACAGATCTTGTGCTAGTTACCTTCTAATGATTTGTCATTTCTGAGTGTGGCGAGTTCCTACCACTCCACTTTTTCGCAGTGAGTTCATGTTGCAGAGAGGTGAGGCCCACAGCTTGGGCCAGCAAGAGCTGGACACAGGCTGGAGGACTGCTTACAACAGTGGGCTCTTTCGTCTTCCCTCAATCTAGCCAACAGACATCGACAGTTTCAGGGCCGTTCAAATTCCACATTGTCTCTTTATTCCCATCCCCTTAAATTCCACTTCCTATGAACATGGCTGGTCTTTTGATGACCCCTTTCCATCCGCCTCGCTTGCTTCTCTGCCACCCAAGCCCACCCAGGAAAGCAGCGGCCTCTGCTCCTCATGTCCATGCCCACGGTCCCCACCAGGGGACTTTTGGTTTTACCCCTCAGGATCCGCCAGGAACTCAGGACTGTGCTGTGCCAAGTGCATCTGAAATCTGAGGCTAGGGAGCCCCCTCTTAGCATCTTCCACATGCCTGTGTATGGCACTGGATTTGGCCAGACTCCGGTTTCAGACCTCTTAGGCCCATCAAAGATGCAATCTGGGGGACAGGGGTGTCACTCAGAGCTACAGAACATGCTTAGCACACACAAGCCCTTGGGTTCAAACATGGGGATGGGGTGGGGGAGGGAGAAGGGGGGGTGAGAGAGAGAGAGAGAGAGAGAGGAAAAAGGGAAGATGGAATCTAACTATCTTCATTTTCATAATTACTCTGAGGTAATTCCAAGAACAGAAAGCAGTGACATGTTTACACTGCCACTTCAAAGTGAGAAGCAAGCAGTTTTCGGAGTTTAATGACACAAATAGAAACAACCTAACTCTCTAAAACTGGGGAGCATGGATACAATGAAATCGCTGAGAGCATAAAAACTTCAAAGTTATTAAATTATATAACCATAATTATTTACATAGTAACTGTGGAAGTTCTGTGAGGACACACAACTATGTATGGAAAAAGCGTATTGATACAACATCAGATAAAGTAAATTATAAAAATCATCTATAGATTGGGGTTGTACATAAGTAAAATATAGAGAGGGCGCCAAAAAGAATGTATACTCACTGGGCTGAAAACTTTCCACTCTGCTGTACTGGGAATGTGTTGTATGCACGCTGGGTGTGGTGGCCAAGCCTGTCATCCCAGTGACTGGAGAGGTGGAGGCAGAGGATCACAAGTTCAAGGCCAAAGGTGGCCTGTACAATTTAACAAGACCCTGACTCAAAAATAAAAAATAAAAAGCAGGCTTGGGGTGCAGCCCAGTGGTAGAGCACTTGCAAAGTATGTTTAACCCCCAAGGCCAAAAAAAAAAAAAAAAAAAAAAAAAAAGTGAAGCATCGCCTGCCTGTGCTGTCTCACACGCACATGATCAGCACACTAACACTGCTGTCGTAATTCAACTTTGAAAATTAACACATAGATAACATCTCTTCATTAATTAATACGTAGATAACATCTCTTTTTTGACATTTCCGTTACAAGCACATAAGATGAAAAATGGTAAGGGAACAATGATTCCTCTTCTTTTTGCAGTGTTGGAATCAAACCCAGGGCCTCACCCATGCTAGACAAATACTGGACTCTCCTACCACCCCACACATAACAGCCATGGTTAAGTTTTTTGGTAAGAGTTGGACCTGAGTCAACAGCACCAAACGACGACGACGACACAAATTAGCAATGTTTTTGGTTTTAAAATCCGTGTCACTGTTCCAGTACGATTTGTACAGAAGCAACAACAGAAAACATGAAACATGTTGTTCACTAAATAAAAACAGTGCAGCACGGGAGCGTCTTCCCACAGCATCTACTAAACATGGGTCATTAAAAGGCACAGCTGGGTCCTCCGCTGGCAAAGACTGAAGGCGCCCTCTCCCTGGAGACAAGCCTGGGCGCTGCCCTTCTGCCCCAATTCCAAGCGGCCCTTTCCCAGCAGCCGGCTGCCTGCCTTTTTCCTCTGCCCTCCTATTTCTCACAGCTGCAGGCGTGACTCCACTCCAGTCCACCTATTCACTTAGCCCTGATGATGGCCAGCCACGAAGGGCAGTGTGGTAAGGAAGAACACGTGCTCCGTCCTTTTGGTTTGCCTTATTTATAATAAAGGGCAGCAAGAAAGGAGGCTGCATTTAAAGGAGAACCTACAGCTAAAGTGTGAGGGCTCTGCAGACAGGCAAATTAAGGAAAATATGGACAAGATGCACCTCATACACTGCCAGAGACACAGCAGATGTTCAGTAAGGAGTGTTTTTAAAAAATCTCCAATATGAGCCGGGCGTGGTGGTGCATGCCTATAATCCCAGCAGCTTGGGAGGCAGAGGCAGGAGGATCGCAAGTTCAAGACCAGAGGCAGTCTGTGTAACTTAGTAAGACCCTGTCTCAAAAAAAAAAAGTAAAAAAAATGGGCTGGAAGTGCAGCTCAGTGGTCCAGCACTTGCAAAGCATGCAAGTACAAGGCCCTGGGTTCAACCCCCAGTACCGCAACAAAACAAAACAAAACACCAAAAACCTCCAATATGTTCAATTTCCCAGCAAGAGAAGTATAACACAATGGTTAAGATGGTACGAAAATAACTTTTTAATTTAAAAACTATGCTTAGAAAGGACACCACACACATGTCTTCTCTGAGCATTTAAACCAGTATCTTTTCCCTTCAGTTCTAGATTGCTGTCTCTGGCTCCCCCTTGTCAAATAGTAACCCTGCAATGAACATCTAAGAAACCATTTTGAGGGGAGGCATAGTGGCACAGGCCTGCCAGCCCAACGCTCAGGAGGCAGAATTAGGAAGATGGCAAGTTTGAGGCCAGCCTAGGCTACACGGCGAATTCCAGGTCAGCCTGGGCTACACCTTGAGACTCTGTCTCAACCAGCAAACAAATAAATAAAAATAATTTTGAACGCATAAACTCAATACATGACTTGTCTATCTTACAAACAATATTTCTACTGTCAGAATAATTACAACTCATTTCAAGTACCCAAAACAAAATCCAAGTATTTTCACTCAAAACTAGCCTAGCAAATTTGATGAGAATTAGTTACAACACATAGAAAAGGAAAACCCAATCACGCGTCTCAATTATTCCCTAATGCCCAAATGGTATACATTTTAGGAGTTATTTTGTGAAGGTATATATGCCCTGAAAATGAGTTTTTCCTGTGGCTAAATTCTCTGATCAGTAATAGTTATAATTTCCACTTGTTTACTGACAGAATTTTAAAGTTAAAATTAATTAAAGTTAAATATTAAAAATTGGCTCCTGCGTTGCACCAGCCACATTCTGAGTGTTCAATAGCCGCATGCAGCTGATGGTTACTGTCCTGGACAGGGCAGATATGAGACATTTCCTTTATTCTGGAGGGTTCTATGGGACAGAGGTGATCTAGAGAATTGAGCAGAAAAATAACCTAAACGCCTCTGCAGTGGCACCATCAGGTTTGAGATGTGGTTACCCTGCCCGAGGATTCCTTTTACAGTGTGCAGGGGGTGGGGCGGGGAGAGAAGTCTGTGCTATGAGACAGGTTGAATACAGAAAAAAACCTCAACCAGCCTCCGGGATCAGTCACAGCTTTCAGGGCCCGGGGCAGTGGGTGCAAGAGACCTGTTAGAAGACACCGGCTCCACTGATTTCCCAGATGGTACCCAAGGCAGACGGCACCTGGCCTGGGTTCTCTCCCATTCCACACACTTCTGAAAGCACCTCGCCCACACATCACAAGCTGGAAGCGGGAAAGCGGCCTTCTCCAACGCGCTGGAGCGCCTGCCTTCAGAGCTGCAAGCCCAGCGTCCTGGTCTCCCTGCCATCACGGGGCTGCTCTGCAAGTGACCCCCCACAGAGCCAACCTGAATTCATGTTTCTTCCTTGGCTCCAGGGCAACAGGGGTGAGCTGGGCACAGAGGCGCCTGGCCATAATCTAGCACCAAGGGGCCGAGGAAGAGCTGCCTGTGGCTCCCTGTCTCAAAAGACAAAAGCCAAACCAACCACCAGACAGCAGGGCCTTGGCCGGCCCTCGTGCCTGGGCAGCCTCCACATGTCAGGAATTTCTGAGTGGTAAGAGGGTCACTGTTGCTCACAGCGGGGTCAGCAGACCACCTGACAGGTGCTGACAGGTGCCTTGGGGTGGACGTCTACTGGGTCCGAAGGACGTGTGTCAGGTGGGGTGGTGGCTGGCCCCGCCTGTCCAGAGGCCACCCAGAGACCGAGCTCAGCCTGTGGCCAGTGCTTCAGTCCGTCAGGTCTGCAGGACAGAGCCCCAGCAACAGCCGAACAGTGGGACTTGGGTGGGAAGCAGGGCTGGCAAAACTCCATGCTGTCGCATGGTGACGTGCGGTGAGGCAGCTCGGCCCAACCCCCAGGAGAGGACCACAGGAGCTCTGATTTCAGGCCCTCCTCGCCACTGCCCTGTGTTGCCTTTGGCTGGTTCTAGTTTCTATCTTTTTGCGATCACAAAACGGCCACCTAAGCCCAGCGCTTTCCTACATTCTCAGGACTGCACTGCTGAATGACGGACTGCGGGCCGGGCGTGGTGGCGCATGCCTGTCACCTCTGCAGCTTGGCAGGGGAAGGCAGGAGGATCGCAGGCTCGAGGCCAGAGGCAGCCTGTGTAACTCAGCAAGGCCAGGACTCAAGACAAAAAACAAAATATGGCTGGGGAGCAAACCAGTGGTAGAGCACTGGCAAAGTATGTGGGAGGCCCTGGGTTCAACCCCCAAGTGCTGCAAAGAAAAAGAAGAAATTATTGAACCTGAGTGGGTAGCAGGAACCCCAGAATGTGCAGCCAGCTGTTTAGAGGTGAGGGTCACCTGGGTACCCCTAATCTTGCAACTGGGTCTGAAGGGAGGGCAGTTTTGTGGAGCACCACGTGCTCAACCTGGAAGCTGAGGTGGGAGGCCACAGCACCCCTGGGAATTGCTCCTCCCAGGGAGGTCACTGTCAGGGTGAGTGGCATCTGCACGCATGTGCCCAGTGGCTCGTGGACAAAGCAGGCTGTCACTGGCCCTTCCTCCCTCTCCAACTGGTTCCACACACAGTGAATCAAAACCCCCTTCCATGTCCTCTTCCTATGCTCGGGCTCCCTGTCCTTCTGTCTACTTCTGCCCCACGGCTGGAGTCTCCTCCTGGGCCCTTCTCGCTGCACACGAAGTCCTGGTCCCCGTGTGCCCTGATTCTCAACTCGCTGAGGCCACGCCTGCCTTGAAGCCCTTCCAGCTGCTCTTGCCAAGGCTGACTCTTCTCCCCCACCTTCTCTGTGCCTCCTCCTCACCACGCAGGTGGTGGTCTACGGGCTTCCCCCAGTTCCAAGCAGCCTCCCAGTGACAGCCTCCTCATGCTATCTGCCTTCTGCTGTCTCTGATGGTCTCCCCTCATCAGAACTAAGGTCCCCGCCATCTCCAGGCTGTACTCCCAGAGCTGAGGAGCGTCTGGCGCATAGCAGATAACCACTCCCAGCCTGTCTTAATTGGATAGTCGGATCCCACTGAATCCGCTGAATGGGATTATCCCCACGGTGCAGGCTGGCGTTCCCTCTGCCCTCTGCACATCCGTTCTCCACGCTGCAGCTTCAGCTGCCCTTCTAAAGCACCAGCAAAGATGCCATCCCCGCCTCCCTGAACTCAAGGTTCACTGGGACACAGAGCACAGGCCCGTCATGATCTGGCTCTTCTCCTCTCCATCCACCCTCTGCCCACATTCCCCAGCCGCACTAATGCTGCTGCCAACCCTTTCAACACTCCAGCCATGTCCTCGCCTTCCACACTTGTCTCTCCTCCCTGGCTTTCCTTGGGAATTCACCTTTCCAGGCCTCCGTAACTATCACTTCCTCCAGGGAGCCTTCCCTGATCTTCTACAAGGGCCTCGGGCTGCCTCTCTGGTGTGCTGACCCGGGACCGTCTCACCCCATCACAGCTGATTGAACATGTCCTGTGATCGGACACCTGGCCGCTTCCTTCGCAAGACTGAGCTCCCTTGGGACAGGGGCTTGTCTTATTCCGTGGTATCACTACCATGGAACACAGTACATGCTAGCTTACAGGAGGCACTTAGTATGTATTTACAAATTCACTTATCATGCTGGAAAACCTGCAGTCTTTTTAAAAACTGCTTTTATTGGGATTTTTAATGTCCATCTTAATGGGCCTCATTATGACATTTCCACACACGCATTTCATGGTCCATTGCTCATGTTAACTTCCCCCTTTCCCTCTCATGACCTTCCACCTCCACCCTCCCCTCCCCACCAATGGTCTCCTTTCTACTCACACGTCTTTTTTGTGAGTCTATCTATGTATGTGGGCTGGGATTTGGCTCAGTGGGTAGAGCGCTGCGCTGCAGTCTCTGAGGACCCGAGTTCAATTCCCAGCACCGCAAAAATGGGAGAAGGGCCTGGCAATCCACTCCCAAGGCAATCCCGAAGCACTCAGCCATTGAAAACCCTATGAGGGTCGCTATGAGTCGGATACCGACTCGACGGCACCTAACAACAACAACAACAAT